>JAMKCH010012040.1:0-26708 GCA_023653785.1 Ophioderma brevispina | reverse complement strand
CTTAAGAGACATGAGGAGATTTCCAGAAAGAAGCGCCCACTTTTTCTCGACCCCCGTTTTTTTACATATTTGAAAATGTTACCAATGTATAAGATAGCACCTGAAGTGAAGTGAAATAAGCGATTATACGCCCCCTTTATCTTAATAAGATGATGATTTAGTATGTCTGTCGGCACGACAGAAAGTCAAAGCATGTTTCTATGGGAACAATTACGATAACAGCAAGTTCAACAACAAAGTTTGCTGTTTTTCTTTGCACCTTATTTGTCCAATTAACCTTCGAAACGTTTCTGGTAGGTGGTCTACAACTGATCCTGTGAATTTTGAGAAATTCGTATCCTAAGAAATCTCCTCAGGTCACTTTAAATGGGCATTTCGTGATCCCAGCATTTACCCTTGAATTACCTAAAAGAATAAGGATTTCTATATATCAGCTGAACCGTTGGCTTAAGTATTACAAAATAAAGCAATCATCTTACTAATACCTTCACATACCAATTACATGGATATTCCACTTGACTCGCTCTTTTCCTTTTTAAAGGAATTTATTTATTATTGATATCTCCACAGATAATATCGCCCACACTTGCTGCATGTGGTTTCCAAAAGTTTAAGGTCCATGGCCCGAGCGCCAATAGCCTCGATTCCAGAAGCCCCATAATTTTACCGGAAGTAGTCAATATTTTGGTTCAGAAGAAAGCTACTATTTTTTCCATTAGACCCTGTGAATATTAGGGCAAAATGAAATTTGGTTTGGAAGTTTATGAGCGAAAATGTGGCCCCATTTTGGTCGACCAATATTAGTGTACAAAGTACTCTATGGGGCTTACACATCACGTTTTTAGCTCTCACAGCCAATGGATTGAAATATTGGTGGCGAAACTTACAAGAATTTTGGGTTTTGGGACGTGAAGGGGCCGTCTATCAAGATGAATACTTTATGTACTTAATTCGGGCCACCCCTTTAAAGCATTCTTTAATGTCAATGCCTCCATAAGATTTAAAGACGTGTTAACAGCAATCACTGTAAAAATTACAAATAAAATATCCTTGATACTATACTAATTTCATAATTTTTCGTCATTATTTCGTTTTTACGTGTTTAAGCAATGGCGATGTCTAAATTTGGGATTTCTGGCCGCACGCCCTGGTGCCTTTTACGCCATTCTAAGTCATGTTTTTTATTTTAGTTTACCCCTCGTGTTTTTCGTGCATCCCGCTCAGACGGTAAGCATGTGTGGAAGTGTGATCGCGTTGTATTTCCTACTCTTTTGAACATTAATATCTTTTTGTAATGTACTTCAATGTTTCGCTGGGCCTATCTTAGTGAGTACATATCCATATGACGTAAAATTGCACAACATTTCCTAAACTATCATACATGTAGATAATTAGAGGATATAAATGCACGAATATTTTCTGCAACACGCATTTGAAATTAGTCAAAACCCAGCGAATAGAGCCGGTATCCCGTAGCTACCCCGCCCAAAAGGCCATTCGTCAAGCGGTATAGATGTATTACCGCCGCTGCGTGACTCCAAGCTGAGACTAACAAAATGCTTTCGTTGATTTAATTTCGGCTGCCAGACTAACCCAGAATCCCTTACGAGTTTATCATCGCATGCAAAAATGCGAAATTTGCTGCAAGTTTAACCATATTTACAAAACTTCTGAGGTGTCCAGAAAGATGATGTCACATTTGATGTAGAAATGTGTTCTTTTATAGATAACAGTTTTGTTTTCAGTGGAACCCTAGTGGGTTTAATGCATTAATTTTGCTTGCATCATTTTAATGTGTAAGCACGTGTTTAAGCAAAATTGGCGCTGCCGATTTCAACTTCACCCTGTGTTGCCACGTTGAATGTTGTTACGCGATTGTCAACGTGAAACACTGTGAATCATGGATTGGTGTATCGTTTCAGTATTTTTATGTAACACCATTCCTAGGAATAATTACGCGACGTACAGTATACCCGGGGGCGGGATCACTAATGCAATGGAATATGGGTGTAAGGCTGCGCTTCCAAACACGGGGGCATTCAGTGACAGGGACTACAAAAAGGGGGCGTATGGGTGAACATTTTCAAAATTTTTTCCCCCAAAAGGGGTCCTTTAAGTGACAGTGGTAAACTTCCAAAATATGGTCTTTGGGTGACATTTTCAATACATGGGGTCCTTTGGGTGACATTTTCAAAATAATGGGGTCTTTGGTGACATTTTCAATACACGGTGTCTTTGGGGACAGGGTGCTGAAATTGGGTCTTACTCTTGCGTGGCGCCTCAGTATACTACTCAAAGATGAATTTGATCAATTTTTGTCTTTTCTTGTTACTAACATTTCCAAATTATTTATTTTCATAGGCGGAAATGGCATTTAAATGAGTCAAAAGAAGCCATAGCCTTTGTTGATCGTTTTTAGATGGCATCCCAAATGACCTCAAATATTTGAAAAGCCTCTCAATGCCCACTACTGCTTATGTTTCATAACTTACTACGAATTTGCTCGCGTGCAAATAGTTTATAACACCTTCATACCCGTCACCCTACCAAGATGGAGCGCCCCCCCCCCCGTATGGTAGTTATTACCAGAAATTGGGTGCATCTCATGCCCCTCGTGTCAATCATTTTTCTTGTCCTACTTGATTATAGTGTCAACCTGTCAAATAATAAACCTCCACCAAATAAAATTTCTTCGGATGTCGGCAACGGGAGCCTCCATGAGCTTCATGCGGCACCAGACTTCCATTTTCTGGGGGAAAACTTCAAATTTTGGCCCCAAATCACTGATTTTGCCCAAATTTGGAGATCGCAGATTTTTGCCAAACTCCTTCATTTTTTCTTCTGGGCGGGGGGGGGGGGGGGCTGGGGGAGAGAAAAAATAGGGGGTGCAAATGCAACTCCCCCCTCCAGTACCATCAAATCCCATCTCATTGGCTGGCAATACACAATAGCCAACATGACACATAGCACTAATGAGTAATAAAATCTCAATGCCCATGGCGCAGTTTCAATAACTTCCAATCACCATATATTGAGCAAATACACCCTTGTTTTTAGTATGATTTATGATACCAGAACTACCGTTTGGGGTCATCTGCTGCTAACATGTGCACATCCAAGGCTACGGTGAACTCAGCTCTTGGTAAAGATCTCCCTGCCTCCGGGTATACTAGCTTATAAGTTTAGTTTGAAGGACGGTGTATTGTTGTAAGTTCAAGCCTTTATAACCAGTTCAATAATGTGGTCAATAGTATGTCAATAGTTGTTAACTGTACTGGGTGTTTTCTTACACGTGGCCTATTTGGTTAACACAATAGAGCACTCTTTTGGTCCTCTTTCAATTTATGTCAATGTGGGAAAGCCAGCTTTTCTTTTCAATAAGATAACTCTTTGTCTTTGAAACTGGCAACTATATATTACATTGTTATGCGTGCCGAACACAGTGCAAAAAACCATCGTACTGTAAATTCACGTGTTTTGTGCCAGGTGACCAAGTCTAGCCATAATGAGTCACGCCGCCCCCCCTAAGATGTATGAGCTTATTGGGTTTAATTAGAACGCCCATAATATTTCCTACTTGATTCACCGCTAGTGCTACCCCTTGCTTCCCCACTATCTTCCTGTGAGAATGAATCGGAATTAACATACAAAACCAGTCAACATATCAACTATTTATAATTTTCCGTCTAATATTCAAAGAACATTGACACCCAATGGTCTACCGCTGACAAAGGGGTGTGAAACCACACTGTTGCTGCTGATTGCATTGTTTTTTTAATCATGTTTATGATGCAATTTACGATAGCTGGGCAAGAATTTGATGAATTTGCAACATACGAACTGGTGATGGGGCAATTAAGATTCAATGAGCTTGTAGGCAAACCAATCAAAACAGGGGATTATTGATTGAGTTTTTGCACACTAGTACTGACATAGGGGCTAGAAATGTGCTATGGTTAAGGGGGTGAGAAGCCCAGCAAAAACCAGTCGTCCGTGCTGGGGCGCTGACATTTTGAATATTGCCGGAAATAAATTATTTAGTTTGGGTGCTTGTATACACAATAATGTCAATTTTCGATACAAACAATCCGGCAAAATACAGTTGGTGGTTGGATGTTGGGTGCTATTCGGTGGTTAAATTTTGTCCTACCCAATGGCCACACAACGAATGAAATGACACGTCAGGCGTCTGATTGAAATAAAACCGGCTATGAATACCAATCTTTTCACCTAAGCGCGATTGCATATTATGAGAAAAAAAAAGAGTATCTGAGCCCAATGATCCAGGTGCACTATTATTACACCTGGCCCCCTCTAACACATACATTAATTGTTATCACTACCGATTAGTTGATATGCAAAGCGGCACCACAGTATGTGGAAGCGGAGGCAGCCATGGCCATTGCTTTCTATTGTGGTACTTCTAGGTTTTCTTTGTGGCCGGCAAAACCATGTGAGACGATGAATTTCTAAATATGACGTAACTGTTTGCCTCTCTATCTATATAGAACCTCTTGTTGGTTTGCAAAACTACTTGACAATGTAACCTGCCCGATGATAGGGTATACAAAGAGCATTATTGACATGATTGGGAGCTGCATTAATAATCTACCATACTAAAACAGATCCTAAGCCATGGAATTCAAATATGTTGCCTTGTAACATTGCATCTGCCCTAGAAGCTGAACTGACTTGTTGGCTTGCTGGTGTGTTACCCGACTAGCGCCCGCATCGGGGCTGGATCAATTTCTGTTCGATTGGTCTCGATCTTTTTTGGTTGTTTGTTTATTCCCTGTACTTAGTTTTGGGCGGAAAGGAAAGAAACATCAAAATAAGACCGTCCAAACCTCACTCACACGCAACCATTGCATCAGTAACAAAAATCACATTACTCTAGCTATACATATGCACATAAAACCAAATACAGTAGAAATTATTCGAAGGGATTTTTAATAAAAACAAACAGTACAACGAAGAAGGAAGTCACACTTGCCAGCAAAAATCTATGCCAGGTTTTAAATCAATGAAGAGCCAAAATCACATACAGAACATATATTTGTGGTTGAAAATGAAGTAAATAGTAATTACGGATTCCTGAGTCATATATTCATGGTTTTGGACCCACCCACCAAATCCCCCGAAACCAAAAGTAAAAGTACCCAATGCCTACACTCAACACGTTGCAATGAGAAATAAGAACAACACTCGCTAATCACGAGCGCGCAAGGGCGGAACAATGTTTCCGCGTCACTGCTGGCGTCGTTCACACCCCCATTTCACCATGGGTCCATTCTCCCGTGTTAACTTTTTGGGTTAAATTTCTCAAAAACACAAAACCAAAACTCGGGCATCCCTAGGCTTTCCAACTAATCACGTGGCCCCCTAATTTCATGAAAAAAATCAAATTCTTTTTTGATAGACCCTGTGGTTAATTTTAACGGAAAATACTGTGTTTCACATGTTTTTTTTATCAAAACGATCAAGTCATCTCGATATATTTCCCTTTATTTGCCGACCACCATTGATAAACTACACTAATACAAAGTTTAAAGAAAACTATGGGGAAAATATATATGAACATCAACTCCTTAATCAACGAGGCTTTGCCAAAAAGTCCCACTTGTTCTGAAATTTCGACAATGAGAGAGACAGACTGCCCAATCATGGTTTACATTAAAAGTATTTAATGTCTTGTTAAGACTGGTAACATTGGTACTGTTTCAAGAACTCTTGCTCTGTAAAGATGAAACTTTGCAATGTAAGTAATAGGGTAAAAGTCAAGTCGTATTTTAGAACCAAAAGTATAGAACTTTTGTCATCTTGAAGTCTAGTTGGGTACATGAACGTTGCTTTTAATCCAATTTTCAATGACAACCAAACGCTTTCAGATACGACAGTCCCAAACTAGTGTTGTATCGTTTCCGGTGAATTTTTTAAGCAAAATGGAGCATAAATCTCTTGTACACTCCCATCTTTACTAATAACGTATTTGTACAAAATCTTTGATTAATTCTATATTGAAACCATCTTCCCTTAGTATCGACTGAAACTTAAAACATTTATATTGCATATTTCTTCCATTTTGTCACTTATATTCAATCCCCTTGCCATTGGTTTATTACATTGAAGGTCCGCAGAGAACCTACACATATGATCGTAAAAAATCTTCAACTTTCTTTTGTTTAAATAAGACCTCAACATTATAGGCTGGAAGGCGAGTACATTTGTGTCGCGTAGGAAAGTTTGAATATGAAATTAGCTTGTATTGCCCTAACAATACCAGTGTATTCAGTAATATCCATAGTGCAGTTATGGTCCACTTTTGTATTCCCCCACACACACTGGGGTCCCAACTCGTGACGTGATGACCCCGAGAAGATCAAGTCCCCATTGAGTATGGTATAGCATCTCAAATTTGCATCGCTGTGTTAAAACTATATATCCGATATTTTTCGAACCAACGTCCTTTAGTAGATAATATTCCGCTAAATTACATTGTAACATGATGCCAAAACACATTGAAGAAATTTGTCGTCGGACACATTTATTGGCTAGCAATTCACCCTCGGCAATTCTGCCATGCCAACCAAATGAGGATTCGCTGTAAACATCACTCTGTAACTTTCCATACCTTGTTTACATCGCCACGCCCAGGTTTGTTGACCGAATTTTGTACCAACGTGTCAATCAAGATTATAAAATTCTCTGCATTGAGAGGTAAGATCATACATTTACCCTGGGAAAGTTGTCGTCCACTCAATTGAAAAACATGTCTTGGAACACAATTTAACCCATTTTTGGTGTCGAGGTGATTGGGGCCATGCCTGCTGTGCATTCATGGTGAATGGAGAACTTTAACTCAGGGTAATTGTCATGTTATTATTTAGGCTCAGTCTTGGCTCCTGTGTACGGAAGCGGTAATGCCAACTTTGCTTATTTCTCTAACCGGATTATAATGGCGGTAACCCGAGTTTTAGTCACAGAAAGGTCTCGAGGCTTTCACTGTGGACTGTAACTGCATGAGGTTGTTTTTATAGAGGTACTTTTCAAAAATTCAACCTTGACAAAAGTACCATGTTCTGTTAATAAATCATTCACAAGAAACGCCCCTTTCTTCAGTGAACATAGTTTACGGTTTGACCATCAATTTTAATTTGTCATTCCACCAAATATATTTTTGGCATCGATAAAAATCCAAGTATTGATTTATAAATACCCAAAAATAGGAACCAGGCATACAGTGTATCATACAAGAACTGATTTTGTTCAAAACGTAGATTTTATTTTATTAAGTCTAATTTTCCAAAATAGAAAATGTTTATCACCTTTCATTCAGATTTGTACAGAGATGGAACATTTGGACCCATTTTGGTTACCACCCGAGCATAGCCTCCTAATCCCATTTACTTTCAGAGCATTAATATGTCATTTCGTCGACGTTTGGCATTTGACGCACTCCCCTTTTCAGAAGATTGTGACAATCTATGTCGCTTTATCTTGTCTGTTTACCCTTCCAAAAAAAATTTAAAAATATCCCATTTAAAGTTTTAATAACTTTTTTGCCTTGGATTTGGTAGCCTTTGGGCGATATAACTTAATTTAGGTAACAGTCGGGATTTTACCACTACTAACTCTACCTAAGACCCCGTTAAATTTCGTTAGACCCAGTTGTGGCATTACATTTCTCATGGAGTCAATTGCTTTATTTATAGTTGATTGGTAACATTTCGGGCAAATTTGTGTTAAAAGAGATAACTAAAGCTTGAGGCTGTTACGTCTTATCACAGAATTGTCTCTTGCAGGTCCATAACGTTTCGTCAGAGTAACCCACCCCCAGAATCCCATGAAAACAATAGACTGGAGGAAGGTAATGGGAGATACAAAGCTTGTGAGCAGTATACTTTAGCAGCACATAACAACATGTGCAACACTCTTTTGATGAGCTTGAAGACAATAACTCCAGCGCAGTATATAACGTCCTCACTTCAGCAACAAAGCAATGGCATTGGAGATGCTACCTAGAATAAAGAAGAAACTACTTACTGCCTTTGCCTCAACAAACGACAAAGTCCAGCAAAGCCAGAGGAAAAACTGAAGTCTTCAACCAAGAAGCACCATACTAACTAACCCACCAGAATCTCCAAGAAGAACCTTGAATGCTCTAAGAATGTCTTGCATTGATGCAAAACGCTTACAATGTGGTGCTTGAGCATGTTGAGGAGCATGTTAAGTGTAAGGCTGAAGTACTTGACGCCCTACATCTTTAAAACAAGCATGCTGCTGCCTGAGATGCCTTGAGGGAGCTGAACGATAAGAAGGCTACCCACCTATAATAATCAAAGGTTGAACACTGAAGAGCGCCTTGACACATGGTTTCAAGCACTTTAGTTCTCTACTTGGCAAGCCAGTGAAGAATAACACTAACCTTGATGAACCTTTCTTCAATCACAAGATACCAGACACCCTTCCCCATCCAGACTGGACCTTTCACTATGGAGGAGCTTCAGATCTGCCTGAAGAAACTGACTTACTCCAGACCCCTGGGTCCCGACAACATTCTGTGCAGTATCGGAAATGCCATTTTCCATTATCAACTGTTAGCAATTTTGTAATACAACCTACATGGGAACAAACCAGCTGCCTTCACATCATTCATCATTCCTCTACCAAAGAAATGATGCGCCTCCAACAACCCCAAAAACTAACAGCGGAATTACACTGTCACCACGGCCTCTAAGATCTACAACTCCTTCTGCTCAACAGAATCAATCCTCACATAGATCCCATTCTCAGAGCGAACCATAAACGGTTTCGCAAAGTCAAGCAACACTACTCAGATACTTGCCCTCAGAAGGATCTGAGAGTTGAGACATTCCAAGAGAAAAAACTTCAATTGTGTTCGTATATTTTTCCAAGGCTTTGGACAGTGTAGAGGGATGTAATGCTGCATAATCTCGCCAACTACGGTGTCCCAGATTAAGACTGTCAGGCATTGCCATCATGTATTATACCCCATATAGCTTTGTGCAACAAGGGATGGGCCCACAAAGAGTTCCTAACAACTACTGGAATCCTCAAGGAGATACTCTTGCGCCCTGTCTCTTTGTAGTCGTGGTTGATTACCTCCTCAGAACAGAGTCCTGACATCATGAACGACAAGCTCACCGTCAACCCAATCGTTCCAACGTCACATGGGTCAGCATCTCACAACCTGACTACCAGATATCTAGCTCTAACGCGATCTGATATGTGGTGCACAAGTCTACTAACATCACTTGAGAATGCTGCAGACAAATTCGGCCTACAGCTAAATCCCAAGAAGACTGAATATATGACTGTCACTGAGAAGACGATCATCAACCTTTCTGCACAGCAATATGGATCAGCCAACACCCCCCCCCCCCTCAAGAGGTCAAGACTTCAAGTATCTAGGGTCCCTATGTTGCCGACACAAGAAAGACTTCCTTCAACGCAAGGCAAGCTTGGAATGCCTGCATAAACTACACAACTTTGGCATCTGGTATCTCCACTTCAACCAAAGCTGAAATTCTTAGAGCCTGTGTAGAGAGATCCTGTTATATGGATCTGAGAACCTGGACCAATGAAGAAAGAGCTACAGGATAGACTGGCTGGCACCTACACCAAGCTTCTTATGCGAGTATAAAACCTAGCCCTGAATCCTGTATCCTGGCACGAGCACAAGACCAAAGCACAGATTATGGAGATAATCCCTCCATTTCATCGTTCTGTTGCCCAGCGCCGGCACGATTTGCCGGTCCGGTCCTCGTGTCGATTGACCAAGTAGTCCTCAGACGTCACATGTTGGAAGTTACCATTCCAAACAGGGTCGTCGCCCCTTTAACTAATGATGTGATTGCTCGAGAACCTCCAGCAGGATCCATCTGACATCCCCAACCCTAATTACAAACGGACTTTGGCGCTCTACACATGGTTGAAACAGCATCTCGCTTGGGCCGTTAGATAGGTAGATAGAAAGCTTGAAAATGGCCATCAAGGCCTTTTAGGTTTCAATTTTCTACATCATTTTCAGTATTTTCGAGTTTATGGGACCCAATCCAAGTCACACGCTGGAGAGACGCTGTTTTTTTTTCGATGTTTATCTTTAAACCCGAAAGCTCGTAAAATACTTGTACAGTTTATTATAATACATTTCTAATGATCTTTCCGACCCATCTATAAATAAAGTGGGTCGTCGGCATACTGAGAGATTTTAAAGTTATATCATTTACGCGTCCAATACCAGTATATCATTGTTGGTCTTATCATTGAAGCTACAAGGTCAGCACATAAAATGATTATATGGTGATAAAGTGTCACCTTGTCTACAGCTCCAAAATTTTGACATAATTTGAAATATTACCATTACAATGCAGCTGAGAGGCGTTCCATAAAAATGCATCACTCATTTGCAATATCAGGGCCAAAAATTGAAAATTTTACGGTATTCAGATAAATTTGTGTGAAACTGTAATCAAGGCTTTTCGAAATCAATCAGCAACAACATACCAGTGGATACCGTTTTAATCCTCTGTGTAACTCAATAGGTCATAAATGAGTCGAAATTTCCTCTCCAATAAATCTGTTTTGGATGAACCTCTTTTGATCTCAGAAATATATTTGTTAAGACAGATTTAATTAACTATTGCAATGCAGGAGGAGCTATTTATAGAACGTAGAGGGAGATTGCCTCCATTTCCTAGAAAACTTCCTTGGTGTTAAGCTCCCTTTTTGGAAGAAGAGTGATGTGGCCCATGTTTCGTGTCTGATGTAAAGAAAACCACATTTAAAACCATCATTCAGTGCACGAAGGAGAAAGCTCGAAAATATCGGTTCCAAAACAGTTTCATAAATCGACCGTACAGCCATCAGGTCCAGAGGCTTATTGTTTTTCATACTTTTTTTAATGCTCTGTTTAATTCAGAGTAGGTGATTTCACCTTCCTATTTATCTGCTTGGGTTTTTTGTTGAGAGTTGTTTAAATTGGAAGCCTTTATCAATTTCAATGTTACTATATTAATTGGCAGATTTCAAGTTGTTGTTACACAATCTTTCTAACGCCCCTCATGAAGAAAATCGGCCTCATAGTCTTATTAGAATTAATATTATTTTTATCATATTTTCAAATACAGGGTGTCTAAATAAGTGCTCAAAAGAGGTATGTTTTTGGGAACATTTTTTTTTTGTTTTAATCGCGATGTATTTGCCAATCCGGAAATATGCAACACCATTTTCCCTCAAGATAGGAAATCCAGTTTGTTCACTTGTTGTACATGTATTCAATTGGAGGCGGTAATGTAGGAGGAAGAGAATGGTAAACAGTTAAACAGACTTCAGTCTCTCATTCATTCTGATATGGACATTTTCAAGAGCAGCAAGAAAGACTTTTTAATCTTCTTCCAGTATATTATGTGCGATTGGTTCAAAATTACCGATTTTACAGACGTTTCCACATAATATTTTTTGCAATTACATTCTGTTTAGGTGCAAGTGATGCCGCGCACGAAAAAATATATGTTCAAATTTATATCAATCCAACTATGGAAGAGTGTCCTATTATTATTTATGACTAAGATGCATTTATCTAGATATTTTGATATTTGATATAAAAGTATCAATATTTTATCAACAGAACTGTTTATTTATAACTGTTACTGATTTGTTTTGCGATTCTGTGGTCCCTTTACCATCTGCAAGTATTTGCCGATAGAATATCATGTCTGGTTATTGTCTTTAAACGGCTTCATCCATTTTACAAACACAACCCCGTCCCTGAAAGCTTTTTCAGTTTTTAAAAGCTAATGAACAGTTTATAAATGTTTTCAAATATTTTACACCTATATGTAAATTAAGTATCAAAATTAGGCTCTTTTGGGTGGTTGTTTTTTTTGGACACCCTGTATGGATAAAACGGTTAATCTGACAGCATAATAGTAGCCAGATTAGGATTCTCATCAACAAAACCCTAGTACCAACTTTTTTTACCACACTCTCACGGTGAAAGATGTTATTAATATATTGACCGATAGCGAAGGGTTTTTTTGGGGGGGGGCACCCGGTGTATGGATCAAACGGTTAATCTGACAGCATACTAACAGTCAGATTCGGATTTCAGCATCACAAATAAACCCCCAGTACCAAATTTTGGCCAAACTCTCAATGGTAGCGATGTTGTTAAGTTTGACGCGAAACTAGAATCTGACCCACGTACATGGACGAATGTCGATTGCCTCAACTATTGAACCAAAAGTGGCCGATCTAATGTTTTTTAAATTCTTGCAGAAGTGGGCTACCTGGAAGCAGACCAGGACACTACCTGTGTTTGTTTGGAACGCACCACAGCCAATGGACAACTCTTGGTCCCCGTTTGCTGGCAGCAACAATGCACAAACAGGACCTTGCGGAATTCAGCGAAGCAGCCAGATTTTTGTACTCATCTCTGGCTGGAATCATAAATTGAGAGACACAGTGTTTGGACACGATAAAAGAACAACACTATTCAATTTTGAATGTCACAGATGTCTCTTTATCCAATAACAGCTCTCCATATTAAGGATGTGTTTTGCATTTGTCCAGTCAGAATCTTTAGCTGTAATTGTTCCCCAACACCCGCCTCATCAAATGAATTTCTTAAATCGATGTTAGGTAATTTTACTGAATTGTGTATTGTTCCTACACTATTTTCCAGGTGTGGTATAAACAAAAGGCCCTGGCCTTTAATTTGTGACACATGCCGGTGAGTACTAATATTGGATTTACTATACCAAAGGTTGACTAAATATTAAACGCTGGGTTAAATTTTTTTAACCAAAATTTTCCCCACATTTGGGATACGTATACCCCTTTTTAATAACCAATTTGACCAGTACCTAATAGCCCACTAAGTGTGTCAACATGGTCACCGTGCATGAAGTAGCAAAGGTTGACTAAACAACATTCAAACGGGTCAAAGCTTACCTAACTCCAAATTGGGTCCACAGACCTTAAAAGGCCGCAATACTGCATCATAGGCCAGGTATCAGGGCCATCCGTAGAGCCCTATATAGTACCTGCAAACCTCTGCATAATTTATCCTGATAAGACATAATGCGTGCATGACATTGCAGTACAGAACACACTAGAAACTTTTCCTTGCCAGTGCGCTAATTGGGAAGAAGCGCAAAATGCGAGTATAAGGAGCAATCCCCCCAGTGAAACGAGCGCTTAATGACCGTGTTCAAGAGAAGTTGCTCAATGGCTTAGTAGGTGCCATAAAAAAAAGTGTATCATGGGATTAACAAAGCACATACGTAGAGTACTTTGGAACTGTATTTTGTGAAAATTACATATACAATTTTGCAACCAAGGTTTTTTTCTAAATCAAAATTGTACGAAGACTCCAAAAATCATGGGTGTTCTTTTTTTAAAGTTGTGTTCTTGGATGATTCTTGGGGGCAAGGCTTATACAGGGTCAAAATATTAAAAGGGTAAAATAGGTTTTTTAAGTAGAACATCCTGATCATCACCTTTCAATGATATTAGAAAGGTCTAGTTTGCCCTATCTGATGTTATAGTTTAAAAAAGTTATAAGGCAAAACAAGTTCAAGGTCACATTGGGGGTAAAATTTTCAGATCATCAGTTTGTTTTTTAAAAATGGTGCCAAAAAGTCGTTCGTCTACTGTAAAGAAGTCTAACATATACGGGTCGCATTGTATGTGACGTTTTGATGATGATTAAGAATGGCAGTATGGCCGCGGTCACTCTCCATTATCTGTAAAAGTCTCACTTTGATATTTGATGGCAGGGCCCCATTATTTTGAGTGGTGACAGCGGAATAAGCGCTGTCCACACGGAAAAAAAATTGGACCTGCCCTATCAAATTTGAGCCCGATATTCGATACCACAAGAGGAATCCTGCCTTTTTATTCTCATTCCTAGTCCATTTTTTCATAATTTGGTTCTTAATTTGCGTGAAAATTGTTAGTTCGCTGCCTGCACTAATTGCCGAATATTGTTTACGATCCTACCAAGAGTGAAAGGCAGCAAGCACCCCTGGAACAAAATGTTCGAGTCCAGATCGCGCGGAAGCGAAGTAAATAATGTGATTGCGGTTCTCATTCCCCATCGGTTCTTCAAAATGTAAACACTTCAAAGCGCCCGTCAAAGCAAATATTAACTCTTCATATTACGGAGAACCATAACAACTTACTGAATACGAAAGGGTTGAGGTTAACTTTGCTTATCAGTCATGCCATAACATGTGTGGCCGGAAAATCGACATGCATGTGAGTTGTGCATCAATTATGTGTGAATCTCAGACTCGGATGGTAATCGTAATTGTAGGCCAAAATTATTGCGAGATGGCCAAGATTTAGAGTTCACACCAAGCTAATAAGGGATTCGAAATCTTTCAAATTAGTAACATGCATATATCTTAGTCTAAGGTGTAAGTGGCAACCGATAAATGTTGCACTCACACCTAGCCCGGTCCCTGACCCAGGTCTGGAACGGTCATATTTCCTCCTCACATGAGGGCTCCTTTTTCAGGATTTCACAATGCAGTGTGATGAAACAATGTTGTGGCTAATCGTACATTTCTTAAACTAAAATAATGATGACATTGTTCATATGAGTTTCAAACGACGTTTTCTTGGCATAATGATTGCAAAATTTTGTAATTTTGGGCCTATATTCAATTTTCTGAACTCCTCGTGACCTTGTCATCGACTCGGGCTCGTGAGACGACTGTGAGAGGACATTGTATCTGAACAATTTTAATACCCCCGTACTAGCTATTGAACATTCATATGTCTTCTTAAACACTTGAAGCTAGGTGAACGACACCACTCGAATATTCTTAATCTTATTACTTTCAGTTTTGGTTGAAAGCAATATGATTTTCATAACAAAACTGGTCTATGGAATTTTAACTTGGTCGACCCAACACTACTATTTTTTTCATATCATCTAAAACATTTTGGTTGAGTTTGCTTTATATAAAGATCTTTTTGTGTTTTTTTATGTTCTAAATTTTACTTGGTTTCTTTTTATCTTTTCGGTATTAACTTTAAATATTATCCCATCTTAACGCAACCGAGGAAGAGATTTTTTTTTCAAACTTAAACCTGCTTTTAAATTGTTCTATTTCATGTGATTTCACATTTTGGGTTTCGTCACATTTTTTATAACACCTTTGAAAAACAAAAAACCCGTTCTCTGAAAAACGGGCACATTGCTTCTTCTAAAATTGGCATGTTGGTTTGGTTTAAAATAAATGTTTTTGTGTGTATTTTTCCTTGGGTTCCTGCCCCTTTTAAAATGAAAAAATAACAATTTTTGCAAGCGACAAAAACGTTAACCTAAAAATGTTTGGTTTAGGGCCTAGTCTTCATTTTCCCTAAACAAAACAGAACATAAATTTCCCATTAACTGGGTTTTTGGTTTTTATTTCCTTAAGACTTTTTTTAAGCCTGAAGCGTTTGTTGTGTGCATGTGCATTATCAGGTTTTGTTTACGTGTTTTTATTTTTCCAACCTGATCGATCGTTGTTCAGAGGAGGGTTTGAACCTCACAAAAATACATGTGCGTAATAAAATAATTCGTTATGTACAAAGGGCAGTGGCTCCACTTCGCAAACCGCGGCGCTGCCTTTTTCCAGGCCTTTTTTTTAACACCGTCAACTGATATCGTAAAGCCCCCCCCCATCAATACGACGTGCACACCCCAGTTGATTGATCAATTTAGCTGAATTTCTCGTCAGTTTTCCTTGCCACAATTTCAGGCAGGCAAATCTTTTCCCGATCTCACTCACTCATCTTGAGCGTTGCAAATTCAGACCCATGAGACTGGTCTGACCAACATGATGATACCGAGTTACAGTATAGATGTCAGTTTCGTTCCCTTCAGATCTAAAATGCAAGGATTCCTTCCCTAAAATCCTTAAAATTTGCAATTTAACATATTGCATTAATTTTAAAATATCAAAATTTTTCGTATTGCCAAAACACCAACTTCGGGTCACCAATCTAATTTATCTTGTTGGCGTCCTTTTAAATGTAGTTCCGCCGGCATTGTTATTTGTTTTGAAAACGCCGTTCATGCCTAATGAATATGCATAGCGCGTAAGTACGCGGTCACTGTCATCTATCTAATCACGGTCAACTATCGCGGATTTGGAATAGACACCTAAAACCATAGAATTTCGTTTCGCGATTTCCCTTACAAACCACGGGCCCACTGAATAAGATTCTTTTTAAGCATGACCCAATGAACGATTAAACTAGTTTCAACCAAATCGGATCATTCATGTAAATGATACCTTGAACTGTCTTGATCCTATTGTGCTAAAACATGGCAAATTATACCTTTTTAGAAACCTTATGAGCAGCCGAACAGATTGGTATATATTTAAAAACAATTTAAACACTTTTTTACCCCTGTACAAACTTTTCCCCCTTAAAAACACCCAAGAACACATTTTAAAAGATGACACCCATGATTTTCAGATTCCGCATGAAATTCTGCATTGCAAAAACATTGGTGTCAAAATTGTATATGAAAAAACTGAACCAAAAATATCAAATACATTTCCTCACATACTATTTGCTTTGAACACCTGCGTACAGCTCCGGTTTATTATTACTTCCTGAAAACACTATTATTTCATTAAATATGTATTACAATTATATCGTGTATAATAGTACGGGCAAACCTGCTCAATATAGAAAAATAATATTCGTTAATTGTATTTATTTTTGGCGCAATTTATTTATCACAATGTATTTTACTTTGCCGTCGTTATTTTAATTTGTAACATTCTATTTCTTGACATAGGACATAGGTCTATTTAAACGAATATTTCCATGCGTTTTTTTAATTGCATTTATAGTAGGGTTATGAATCAGAATCCCATTCTAGAAGTTTGGGGAAGAAGGTTTGAAGATGTTTTTCTATAGTTTGAAGGGTGCTGAATCAGAATTTTTGGATTGAACTGACGCACCATTGAGATGAATTTATCTATGAATCCAAATTTGGCCATGATTTTCCAAAGGCCTTCACGACTTTTTTTTATCTTTTGTTTATTATTCTTAGTGTTATCACGGCATATACATTTGTGACATCTCTTCTATTACTCTTTAATATCATAATAACACAATATATATTACACAACAAACTGTTAAGGTTGTTTTGTCAATTCTACCACAAAGTGGTCAGTGAAAGACCGCTGCAAGACTTACAACACAATAACATCACACTAACCACGATCACGGCAGCTTCGACATAAACACCCTCAAATATACTTCGAATCTGTACATTTTTGCTAATTTTTTAATGGTTTTCGTATTTTAAGTTCTGTATATAGTAAACAAATTAAATTTGAATATTTCCCATATCGGAATCTGCTAATTGATAACTTGGTTACACTTATGATATTATTAATAATAATGTTTTGAACATTTTCGGCACGATCATAACCAAATAAAACATCTGTTTGTGTTAGTCTTAAAGTTATATTATATTGCTGCAGGAGGATTTTATCAACCCCCGTCCACACCCTTTTAACCTTTTTACAGCCATAAAAGAAATGTTCAATATAATCTACTTCATTACAAGTAGCGCATACATTAGTTGGGCATGTAAGGGGGGGTTCCCGTGCACCCCCCACAGTACTTAACCAAACCAACTTTTTTGAATGCCTTTTGGGGTCCTTAAACACATTTCAGATGTTGACAGTGAAAAAAAGTGAGTGCTCTAGAGATATCCAAGATGGCCGCCAATATGGCTGCCAAAAATGGTCAAATTTTAAAAAATGTCATATATCGGCCTAAAAATTGGATAAACGCATAAACAAAATCATTAAATATATCCTGTTTAGCTTTGCCAATTCATTTGTGGCAATTTCAGTGTACTACTATACATCAAATCCAAGATGGCGTCCAATATGGCAGCCAAAATTGAACAATTGATGAAAAATTCCAAAATTTTCCAAAATAATTATAAATATAGCAAGGAAACCACAAAATGTTGTGTTAGGACAATCAAAACCCCATGCTCTGCCTATTGGCAATGTTATCGTAATTCGAATTCAAGATGGCGGCCATAAACCGACAAAAATGGGAAAATTGTAAATAAAATAATAGTTTTGCCAGAAAAATATTTGATATTAAGGGTTTGTTTGTGTTTTGTTTCTTTTTTTTTTTAAAAACAAAAAAATTAAACAAAAAAAAAAATATGGTAAAGACCCCAAGAACTGATCAAGGACATTATGAAGTGTAGTGGAAGCAATTGTAATATCATTATGCTTTAAATCCAAGATGGCGACAAGATTAGCCGCCTTCAAGCTCTTTAAAACTATGAATTGCCATATATTTGTAATATTTTTAAATACTTAAAAAGTTTCTGTAAAAAAAATAGGCATTTAAAAAGGAAGTAGAGTAAAGCTAGAGTATATAGCGTATATGGCTTTGACCATTAGATACTCATATCTGGCATTTATGTTTTCTAACATGCATAAAAGTAAGATGGCAGGCGTAAATTGCGACCCTCTTCAAAGAGCTTTACACTCCACAAAAAAATGGCATGTATTTAAGTTATATACATTCCAAACTGATGTGTAAGTGTCATCAAAAAGTAAAGATATCTTTCTTTGAACATTAGGAATTCATATCTGGTTTGTTTAAACACGACATTAAAATTCCAAGATGGAGCCAATATAGTTATAGCAAAATGTTACCAATTGGAAAATTTTGTAAGAAAACTTAGTGGTATCATCCACAATGACGCTTAAAAAAGTTCAAAATTAAAGGAGGCATATATGTCTTTGCTACAAAAATATACCAGTTCTTAAGATATCAGATGCCCATTTTTTTAAGAATTAACCAATTAAAATAAAAGACATTTTAAATTTTAGTTGTTCTTTTATTGCAATGTTGATTATGTTGTGGAATGATTCATTAAATTATTGCCAGAATATGGCAATTTCCAGGTTTACTTTTTTTAAAACTCTTGAAAGCAGCCATATTTCTTCTATTGAATTTTAAATATGAGTTTCTTTAGTCAGAGATGATGCAATTCATTTTTTCCGACTTTTATCATGATGATAAGAACTTTATATAATACCAATATATTGGCAATTTGTAGGTTTTTAATTGACTTTGAATGAAGGCAGCCATCTTGGCTGGCATCTTGAATTTACAGCTTACTAACAAACAAATAGACACATGGAGTTTGTAATAGTCAAAGGCATCTATGTTATACTTTTATCACACTTCATATAATTTGGAATGATATGATAATATACATGACACTTATGCCTTCAGCGAAGAGTCGTATAAAGCATAAGGAATTATTCAAGTGGAGGTCATCTGTAAGCATCCTATTGTTCGCGTTGGTGGGTAATCTCTTCGCTATGGATGCTAGAGTGCTTTGTTTCCTTTCCCGATGTTACCCGCATTTTGCAATTACGTTGACAAGTAACCGTCCGTGTTAGGATTGTGGTGTTGTTGCTTGTTCAGTGGTCAGTGATAAAAATAAGCACGTATATTGGTCATCGTCGCTGTGAGACATAACATAAACTCATAGTGGAAATAACAAGTTTATAACTAGAAGTTACATATTGGAAGTTACTTAAATGCGTTTCATGGACAATACTGTTTCATCGTCGTCTGTGATTAACTTTGTCATTAATGAAGAGGAATTAACATCAGCGGTGACGCTGTGTATTATTTGGTAGGCGTCATCACTTTGTTGTGGACGTTCGTATGACGGGAAATTTCGAACTGTTTTACGGAATTACGATCAAATCCCGAGACCAATTTCATTCCAACAGTTGTTGTTAAATATTCGGCGTTTGTGACCTGTATCTTCTGATTCGTTTGGGTGCAGATATGAACTACCGTCAGGACCGTTTGGTGATATTTCGAAAGTGGAGTGATTACTTCTGGTTTCTAGTAGTATGGGCGATAATCATTAATGGTTAGTGCGAATGGGAACCTTACAGCTGTTTGAACTTGGGAATATATAACCGTGTTTCAAGTCAATCGCGGCAGATACACAATGTGCCTTTGCTGTGGTGTACTCTCGCCGTTTTCAGTCAATTTAAAGCATCGAATGTAAGGAATCGTGGGCAAGTTGCTAATTTTGAAGTTATACCGCGTATTCGTGTGTATGTGGCGAGAAGGTGTCGGCGTGGGGAGCCCGTGATGTGTGGAGGGACCTTTGAGGCGAGGGTATTGCCAGAAAACTATGCCGGTCGCCCCAAGGTTTTGCAAGTGGAAGAATACCTATATATAATATTCCTTTTATAAGTAATTACAGAATGGGGGTATGGTGGCGTGTGCCGATCACCTAGTTTCTTGTTGTTTATCTGGCCTTGTGAAATAAGGCCAAAGTAGATACTTTATTCACTAATGATAAATTGTTATTGATGTAGGGTTGGTCTTTGTTGGTATCAACGGGTGTCGTGCTTACATCAGGGCTTGTTATTTGCGTACGTGTTATATTGTGATTTGTTTCAATCAATACAATAGTCAATCAAGTTGTAGAAGAGAAAGTCAATGGGGCACGCCTTTTCACACCTTAAGTAGATTTGGGTCAAACCAACTGTCAATGGGTTGATTTACAAGGCGTTAAATGTGTTTTGTTGTTGTGATTTATCTAAAGTGAGCACCGTTTGGGTTTGTGTTTATTTATTGACCCATTTAGTATTGGAATGGGTAAGTACTGGCAAATGAGGAAGACAGCGCTTTAATCAGGAAAGCTTTTAGTATGTTTTGTGCTTTTGTCCATTGTAATTGAGACAATCAGTCGTGACATTCATTCTTTCAATATGCATTTGGAAAGTAGTAATTTGTTCGCTTCAACACCGGGCCAAGAATATGCGTGGTTATTACAGATTTAGCTATATGGTCAAAGGCGATTTGGTCCATTCAGACGGTGCAAATTCATTGGCCCCGTTTGTGTCTTGGTTAAAGGGATTTCGTTGTGTGATTTGTGTGAAGTAGTGATTTGTGTACGGAGTTTGGTGTGTGCGTTTGTGATCCCCTTTTGTGCTGGGTTACAATTTTTCAAATATGTTAAAAAAACCCTAAAATTAAAAAAAAAAAAAAAAAAAAAAAAAACTTCAACTCATTTATTTTCCTTCATGTTAAAAACCCAAAGAATAATTGCATCACAAGAAGTAGCAGGTGGTACATTTGAAAGTAAAAGCCCGGAAATGTCTGTACTCCTTTTTTCACAACAAATACATTTAAAATCATATCAACGAACTTACAAAAGACTAACAAAAAAAGCAAGCAAGGCATTCAATAGAACATGTACGCTTTAGATGTATCTGTGACATTACAGTAGTGGTTCAGAGTAACATTCTCGATTTGCTATTAGCAGCGTCATCATAGAATGCTCAACTCGATTGTAGTGATTTTCGCCCACTTCTATACATTTCCTTTTCTGTGTGACTTGTGTGTGCAGTTGTATTTTTCACATTCCCCATAACATGCCATTTCATTAACATGCCCCTTTTTCATTGTGTGTTATATTTTTGACTATCGAGGATATTGCCAATGACTGGGATTCCTGTTGGCGACCTTTACAGCAGTTGTACACGCACATCGCGTTAATAAATCTTAATCGCCTTTCATTACAAATAAGATTCTTCTATTATGTCTCATCAATTAACTGTGCGTCAGTGTGAAAGAGGGGGATATAAATGAACGTGTGCACAACAGGACCTATAGCTCTGTCAAAAACACAGGGCGAACACAGGGAACAGAGGGGGGCCAATGGAGGGAGTGAGAAGACAGTTCGCAAGAGGTCCGAAGAAGGGGAACCGGGGGGCCACGGGGGGTGGGAAGGAGAGCAGGGGCCACGCAACCACAAACAACAGGCACAGGAGACAAGGACATACACCGAACACACAGGCACAACGGAGGTGAGAGGCGGGATTTCGTGATGGTGCGGGGTGTTGTTGTGTAAACTGGGATTTGGGGTGGTGGGGGTGGTGTAGTGTTTCGTGTTTGACGGACTTGGCCAAATATTTGGGAGATCCTAACATCCTTTGAGTTGTTTTAAAGTTCTAGTAAATCGGAGGTTGTTGTGGAAAATGCAAGATCCTTTCGTGTTCATCTGGTTTGATTAGGGGTCGATTTATTTCTCCGGTTAAAGGGCAAGCATTAAATAAACGTGTGCTTGGATTAATCGACAATCTTGTAACGCATGTTCTTTCTCCCGCCATCTTGTTTATCGATGAATTGTCGGTATCTATTTGGCCCTATAATCGGGGCAGAGGAATTCATTACTGTTCATTCGGCAGACAGAATTGAGGAAACGTTTAGGTACTCTTGTTGCGTTGCGATGTGAATGGGGATGGATTCGCAAATGGAATTTATTCTTGTTTGTGGTAAGCTAGCTGTGTGTCACTTTTATTTTTCGTAGTGTATTTGCATTGACTTATGCATTAGCACAGGTGAGCGGACTGGGAGCAATCTAAAGACGTTGCGATTATTGATAGTATTTGCGCAATCAAAATTTGTTACGCTACCTAATAACTAATAGTTTTTGCAGTTATACGGGTAACGGTTTGTGAGACGTAGATATTTTTACTTTGCGCTTGCTGCCGGCGATTCAGAAGCTACAGTTTCATGCAGATAATTTTATTGAGCGTGTTGTTCTTCCGCTTAGGATTAATGTTAATTTAATAAAGGGTGGTTTTTCGTGGTTAAACTAGATTTTGGTTTGGGTGAAGTTTGTAAATGATTGTTTCTAGGAAGGTAGTAAAGGTTACAGAATTTTTTGGGGGATAGCCTTTCTGGTGGTGAACTATGTGTTTGACACCCGCCGGAGTGCCTGGTGTTATATTAATTCATTCAAGTCTATCGGGACTGAGCTTAGGTGTGCCGGCCGTCAGGCTGTCACGAGATGCAAGCTCGAGGGTTATGTGATGTGGTCGCGTTCCTCCACGATCGGTTGTTGGCATGTCATAAGGCTTTGTACGGTAGTAGTGTCTGGGTGTCGACGCTTTGTTTGGACCTTGGATATGAACGTTTATGCTGATATTGTGCCCATAGGTCCTATTTTGAGTGTGTTGCCATCATTGGTGAAGGGTAAGGAAGAGTATTAGGTGGGAAGCTTTGCGAAGGTGATGGTAGCTTAGGAAATGTTGAAGGATTTATGCGGACAAGCACGGCTTTTTGACGTTTTATAGGTTGTGTACGTTCAATATTTGCGTTGGTTAGGTGATTGGTACGTGGTTATGATGTGATCCTTATTTGCAACTCATTGAGATAAACTAGGATATGAAGTGCAGGGCAAATGTTGTCTCCAGCTTCAAGGTACATAGTAAAAAAGATAGAGTAATACAATAAACAAAGCGGGAAAGTAAATCTCAAAAACCAGTCAAAAAAGAACAGAAGGTGCACTACTATCTTACAGGGGGGGGGGGGAAAGGGGGCCAGGATGGTTTGCCCATCAAATTGCTGCCAGACGGAGGAAGCATATCTCTGGGGGCTGGTATAGGCAAGTGATGCTTTTCTAAAGGTCTCGGGCAGTTAGGAAATGGTGGCCATTTGAGCTGGAAAGTTATTCCAAACACGTATGGACCTTGGGTAGTAGGCAAACTTGTAGAGATATGTAGTTTGTAGTCGGGGATCTGACTTAAGCTGATGTTCATTTCTTGAGATGTAGGTAGCTGGTTTGGAAAACATAGCTGGGGACGGATGTGACAAGTTGATGGTGAGTTTTGAAAAACATTACTTGTTGTGACCAAGAAGACGTTGAATATGAAAAGAAGATACTCCTCATCAAAGTGTTGAATGAGTGATGAACGCTGGTCGGCCTGCGATAATCGCGAATACAAATCGTTGCCGTGCTCCTGCTTGCTCGAGCTTGTCCACTAGAGTTGTTGTATGTGGGTTTCAAGTCTCTGATGAGTATTCGAGGCGCGGGGACGACACGAGAGGGTCCTCAAAATTATGGATGCACTTGATTCCAGGATATATACATAGTACCAACGAGGAAATGGTGTTGTGTTAGGACGATTTGTGTAGTGTGGCTTTATTGATTCTAATCGTAAGATTGGCAGTGTAGTGCAAGGGGGCTTTAGCTGTGCTGAAATTTTTATTCATCGTCACAAATAATATACAAGACCTGATACATACATTGAATAGCATTTCAAATCGCCTTTAATGAACATTAAGTATCAGTACTGGGTGTTAGTTGTTTGGTCGCTAATTGTTTCTGTGTGTAACGTTTCGATAATGAACCAATCTTTGCCCTTTAACTCTGGGTAGGTTTTGCCCATTTAAGCTGGGGGGGGGGGGGGGGTGTGGCAAGTTCCTTTGGATAAGGAACTGGTTTGGCGATTTGGTATAGGGGTTTCTATAGGGTTTTTGCTTCCATTTGGGGACCATGTATGGCCTTTTTAGGCCTTATATTATACTTCAATTTGGAAAGTTTATGCAAATTTCAGATTCTAATGATGTTAATCAGTATACGATAAGGGACTGGTTGTGGCTACTACCGTTCCTAGATGTGGCTTCAACTACCCATCTGATTGACTAAGTTCCGTATGCTAAAAGATATATGTGATAAGCATCCACTTTGAAAATGAGGTTGCTAGATGAGTTGCTAGAATGTGGGTTTAGTGCTAAGAGATTTGATCATGCCAGTTGTGCGCGAATACCCACTTTGCTTGTGTTGTGGATTGTGAGAAAGGATGGTATATGTTAATCATACTTAAGTTAAGTTGGATGGATGGACTCCCCTTGTGCACAAAGGTTGCATATGTTGTGCGTATGTATGAGTGATGTTTGTGGATTTCCTTACCCTTCCAATTTGATGCCGTGGTTGATTGTATGAAGTTAGCTGTGGATGTTACCCTGCCTATGTATGAGTGAATAGTTGTGGATTTTCTACCCTTACAATTTGATGTCGTGCTGATTATATGAAGTAGCTGTGGATGTCTCCCCTGCCTATGTGGAGTGATAGTTGTGGATTTTCTACTTCCAATTGATTTCGTGTTGATTATATGAAGTGCTGTAGGATTGTCTACTCTGCCATGTATGAGTGATAGTTGTGGATTTTCTACCCTTCAAATTTGTTGTAGTGTGATTATATGAAGTGAGCTGTGGATGGCTACCCTGCCTAGTAGAGGATGATTGGGATTTCTACCCTCCAATTTGGATGTCGTGGTTGATCTATATGAAGTGGCGGGGATGTCTACCCCCCTGCCTATCAGAGTGGTTTGTGTGAACCTTTGGGGTTTTTTATAAATTATGATTGAGAATATTAAAACAAATTTTTTATTTTTATCTTAAAAAGTAAACAAACACCTTCAGTTTGGTCATTGCCTCCTCATCCAGGGTCTTGAGATAAAGGACACTTATGCTTCAGCGAAAAGCCGTATGTAAAAGCATTTAAGGGGGATATTATCTCAAGTGGAGGTCAATCCGGTAAGCATCATATTGTTCGCGTTTGTGGTCATCTCTTCGCCTAGGATGCGTGGGTGCTTTGTTTCCTTTCCCGCTTTACCCGACCATTTGTGCCATTACGTTGCAAGTAGCCGTCCGTTGTAGGATGTGGTGTTGTTGTTCAGTGCGTCAGTGATAAAAATACCTCCCCCTTCCCTTAGGATCATGTTTTGTGTTTTTTGCTCTATTCGCATTTTGGGGGATTTGGGTGGGTTTTTGCTCATTGGACCATTATTGGCCTTGGAGCCTTATATTATACTTCAAAATTGGAAGTTTATGCACATTTCATCAAGATTCTAATTCATGTTATCAGAAAACTAAGGGACTGTTGGGCTACTAGTTCCTAGATGGGCTTTCAACTACCATAGGATTTCGGGACTAAGTTTACGTATGCTAAATGATATATGTGATAAGCATCCACTTTAAAAGGAGTTGATGGATGTGTGTTTCCGTGAACGCTAAGAAGATTGATATGCATTGTGCTCGACTACTCCCCACTGTGCTTAGTGTGTGGGTATTGTGAGAAGGATGTAGATGTTAATCATTAAATTAAGTTTGGATTGTGACTTCCCCTTGTGCACAAAGGTTGCATATGTGGAGTTCATGTATGGTGATGGTTGTGAATTTCCACCATTCCAATTTGATGCCGTGTTGATATATGAGTTAGATGTGGATGTCTACCTGCCTATGTATGAGTATAGTTGTGGATTTCTACCATTACAATTTGAGGTCGTGCTGATATATGAAGTTAGCTGTGGATGTCTCCCCTGCCTATGTATGAGTGATAGTTGTGGATTTGTCTACTTCCAATTGATGTCGTGTTGATTATATGAGTTAGATTGGGATGTCTACCTCCTATGTATGAGTGTGATAGTGTGGCTTTACCCTTCAATTGATGTGTGGTGATTATTTGAAGTTAGCTGTGGATGATGTCTACTCTGCCTATGTATGAGTTTAATTGTGGATTTCCTACCTTTCCAATTTGATGTCGTGGTGATTATATGAAGGTTGGCGGGTGGATGTCTACCCTGCTTATCAGAGTGGTTTGTGCTAAACCTTTGGGGTTTAAAGTATTAGATTGAGCAATATTAACACATTCTACGGGACGGATAAAAAATTAACGCTCACCTTCAGTTTGGCTCATTGCCTCCCCATTCCGGAGTCTTGAGATAATATACAAATATTAGGATGAGTTTTTATTATGATAATTTGCAGATTTTAAAGGTCTTGGACGCAGCCATATTGGC
>JAMKCH010012039.1:0-67760 GCA_023653785.1 Ophioderma brevispina | reverse complement strand
AGAAAAGAAATGCAAAGGTTTTTCATGGCAAAAAAGCATGTTTCATGCCGTCGCTAGGACTCCCACATGGTTCAAAATTTGCACACTAAAAAAATCATTGATCTACTACTTTGAACAGAAAAGGGAAAGACTCCATAATGTCCTCGTACCCCCCTCGTATTATTTACCTGATAAACAAATTTATTTTATTTTGGCCTGGTTTCATAAAAACGGAATAAACACTAAAATAATAACATTTTATGTTGCATGTAAATATATGAGATGGGTACATGGAAGTCCTTGCCCCAGAACAGATGTAGTTAATACTACCTATCCACATCACCAAGAAACTTATGACCCTCTGCCCCAAGTGCTATTATTTTTCAAAGATCCCGTTTATTATGTCTAAACAGTAACAAAATTTACCTTTTCCCTACGATTCAAAAACCGCCGTACGGATGACGATATCGGTTGTTGGTTCCCATGTAGGGATACGTACGTCATTTTTTACCTGAAATGGGTCCCCCGAAGCAAAATAGTAACTAATGTATAATATGATAGGACCCTCCTCAGGCTCAGCAGGATCTTTGTAAGATATAATCAGTGTAAGATGTATCGGTCATGTTACGAACCTGTGTGAGT
Organism: Ophioderma brevispina; assembly: GCA_023653785.1. NCBI lineage: Eukaryota > Metazoa > Echinodermata > Ophiuroidea > Amphilepidida > Ophiodermatidae > Ophioderma > Ophioderma brevispina. The sequence continues at coordinate 67,139 of JAMKCH010012039.1, read as the reverse complement.
TTGTTACTTTTCTAGTTAAGTTACAAATCATAACATAGCCATTGGGTCTGAAAGCCATATGCTGCAGAAAAAATGCCGTAGTGTCGACTTTTCCTGGAACGTTTGTTTTCCTGACAGCTCTACCAGCGCCAAATTTGACCCACTTGGTCCTCTTGTCAATTTTATCCAATCGTATAGTTTTATATGATTCCTCTCCTCCTCCACACTTTGGATAGGCAAGGTTTTTGATTTGATCCAACGAAACGCGATTACTTCAATGTAGTCTATACTTAGTAAAGACCAGGCTTAGAAAATCTGCTTGTTAATGAGCTATTATTATAACACAGTTTCATTATAAAACATAACCTTTACATTCTTATGTTCATCACGCATATGTACAGTATGAAAATTAACTGTTACTATATCGGTAGTTACAAACTTAGCAAAAAATGCCCCCAAATAAATATAAAAAAAATAGGCATTACATTATTTACCTACACATGGAAGGGAATTATGCGACTCGGACTCTTATGTGTTTATACCGTCTCGAATAACCGACTTGGAACCAATTCTTTTTTCTAATATTAGCGAACAAAATACAGGAACACTTCACAGAGAAACATACCTTCCCAGTTTCCTTTGCAGGAGGCCTGGCGTGTGTGCAATTTCTATCATTTTTTAGAAGGATATAAAGATGGAGAAATGGGTTTTGGTGTTTGGCACAAGAGAAAACCATTCACATCTTTTTTTATATTTTGTAAAGCTCAAAGAACTTCTGTTTCTGTAGCGATCTCGTACACTCCGACACGCAACCTTAAGCAATATGTTTGATTTCTGTAGAAATTATAAGATTATAATTTTGCTCTTTCCGACGAACAGATTATGCCTCATAAAAATAGATCCCCCAAAACCCTTTAAGAATAAGGAGGGTTGAAGGACACACGAAGAACGAATTAGGAGCTGCAGTAATAGAAGGATGGGGCCCCCCCCCCCCCCAACAAAAAAAATATAAAAAAGTTGAGAAAGGCTACTTTCCCTCTACGGGCGTGCCAATTAGACTGAAGATCCCCAATATAGTAGCTTATAGTCGTTGTATTTAAACAGTCCAATCATTTGCAGCAAAATACTTTGAAAGAGTTTCAGTCAATTAAAAAAATAAATCCCACCCGTACCAAAATTTCAACATCAGAAAAATGAAGGCGTGATAATGTGATATATTGTTTAAATGCAAGATTCTTAGTCTCTTGCAACATTTGAAGATTCAGCCTTGCCCTTTCAAAATTATCTATCACTTTTTTTTACTCTCTAGGATCCAATAGTATCCCAGCTTATATCTTGTAATATTTCATTATTTAATATGTCATTTAATTCTGTAATTTTCTGGAATTGGATATGGATTTTTTTCTATTTAGCAGTAAAAGTGGCGCTGAAGCATTGAGCGCTGAGGACTCGTAAATTGGTTGGTCTTTTGAACTATTCTAGAGGGATATTGCTGCTTTAGCAACATTGGTAGACAGACCTTGCTGCCTTTTCAAACATTTAACATTTACGGTGGCGGCCTGGCATAAGTGATTGTTTAATGGCCCCATGAATTGGCTTGACATATGTATTTGATTTTATATTGCAGTTTAAGTTTGTATCATTATAGAAAGTAACGTTCTTGCCAAAGACATAAAATGTGTGCAAATGCTACAATGTCCAAATATTTTCTAGCTATTGCCCATACAATAGGCCCGTTTGTGCCCCCAACTCCGGTGTCCACCAAGATATAAAATAGTTAGCATTCCTTTACTAGCATTTACTTCTAGCTAGAGATGTTTTGGGGAAAAATCCTGTGGTCAATGAAGCGAAGTGGTGCAACAGTTTGTAACATCCCAATGGCTGAAAAGGTAAAGATCTGCCAGCATCTTCTGGACAATTTAACCAGGCGTCCGTAGTTGACCTTAAACCGAAAACCCCTGGGATCCACGTATTGGATTGATCATATGACTTTCATGTATGAGTTTTTTGAATTGATTTGGATTAGCTGTGGATATACATTTTCGGATTATGAGTAATTTCTTATTTTGTCCCTCACCATATATTGATCATGCCTGACCATGCCTATTCATACCCCATATGGGCGTCTTGTAATCAATTCTCGTTGTTGTCTTCATAGCAGATGTAAGAATTCATCTGGTATAGCCCAGTTACTAACTGGGCCAGGTTGCACAAAAACTCTAAATATACTTTTGGTATAATTTGTGATATTGGCCGATCCACCCAACCTTTCATGTAATCTTTAAGATTTCCCTCCTATTCGATATTGTTTATTTGTTTTAATATTCTCAATTTCTGGTATCAAAATAACTAAAAATAGTGCATGTCTTGATCTTAGGTAAAATAAAATCTTCAATGAAGTATAAAATAATTTACTGACATATTCTCGTCAGGCACTCCGCAAGATCGCCTCACCAACCACCGCAAAAACGTGAGTAAGCATTCTATGAGACGACTTCAAAGACACAGAGGAAAACTTTTAAGCACGTAGTAGTTGAACTGTCCAAGAAAAGAAAATATTAGGTCTAATCTTTCTGAGACGTGCTGTTGAAAAGTCGTTGTCCTGAACTTGACTACTCACATATTGATTTAGTTTGATCATTAACCAAATATTCACTGTACGTAATAAAATTTTTAAAATGTTAACCGCATTAGCTGTTAAGGACACGAAGATTCAAAAATAATATTAAATAAAAATACTGTAGTAATGACAGCCTTTAGATGGCATAATTCGTCGTATGAATGCTAAAAGGTCGTTATTTGCAATACTGCCATGTGATACATCTGCCGTGCTGCCATGTGGTTATGATAACTCACTCTTATCTTTCCCTTGAGTCAGTAGCTCTTAAAATGGTTCTTCGGCGGCGTACAGGTCGCTTTACAAGGACCCATTTCAAGATCCTTGACCAAAGATGTTGCAGGTAGGTTGATAGAATTTTTTGACAATGGCAGCTATTTTCACTTCCGAACACCTTCTTGATTCATCACGAAATGAGCCATGAAAACTTTAAGGAAGCTTCTTTGTGGCGATGCAAATTTCAAGACATAACTCGATGCATTGGGAAGTTTTACACACTGCGGGATTTTTTTAAAAAGAACAATGTGGCGCGGTGTTTTCACTGTGACTTTGCTTAGATTTTACTAGTAAATATCTATACGCTATCTTTAATACAAGTTTACTTTTCACAAATAAAAGCATAGCCCGAAGTCTTACATATGAGAAACTTGTAGACTTTGGTGTATTCTAGTCTTTGGCCAAGTTTTTCCTCCCTAAACTGAAGATAACTGAAGATATATAGTGTTTCCATCATCAAGCACATTCCTTTATAATACAGTCCAAAGGAACATTTAGTATCTAACAGATTGATCACAGTGATGTAATAGATGCATGCCCCTCTAATTGATGCAAGCCGCGCCCGCCTCTGGGTGTTCGTGCCAACCGGGCCCTGGATAGAGTGCCGTCTGCCTTTGAGTTATCCATGTCGTCAGAGTTCCACTTCTTATTTCACTTCGTTGATCAGACCCGAAGTAACATATACTGTGTTTTAGCACACCGAGGAAGTAGGAACTCGAGGACCTCAGGAGGCGAGCTAGGGACTGCTGGAATCTGAAAGAAATCGGCACGTAAAACCTTCAGTTAAATTGTAATTTACAGATAATTATTTCAATTATTTCAATAGCTTTTGTGGCGTCAAGGATTTTTGCAGCAAATTTTCAACGGACGCACGGTTTGAGACCTTTTGACCTTTTCTCACTGATGTACTTGAATGACACTGTCATTCAATCACACGGCGTCGATCGTATGCAAGGACAAGTAGAGTTTTGTGTAATTTTTCCCTTATGAGTACCTGCATAGTGACTAAGACAGAAGAAACATTCACAAACGTTGACATTATGAAAAAAGGTAAAATTTCATAAATTCCACGATTCCGTACCGCGGCATATGAAATGATTTCGCAGAAGTGTACCTCATGTTCGTCAAGGTCAAAATCGTATCCATTCTGCAGGAGGCTGATCTATCAATCCAAATATCATTACGCCTATTTGATAAGGTAGCTTAGGATATTAACCTTTGATCATTGCTTCAGCTTGTTCTTGTCAAAGCAGTTTCTCAAACCGTTTCACGCATTGGATGTCATGTAATTGAAGAAGACACATTTATCACAAGTTCTTGTACTTGCTAACAGAAGTTGACCAAATTGCCACGAGGCATTCCGATCACACGTCTTTTACCAGAGAAAATAACCTTATATTGTAGGAGCTCCGACTTCATATTAACACTCGTGATTGAACTGTTAATTGAACGAAAACTAAGTGTACTTGGAGAGAAAACATGCAATGTAAAACTATATAACTCAGTGAGCAGTGGCGAGAGTTAAGAACTGGATAATTAGATCATGTCATCAAAAAGAAATAAGAAAGATAGAGCTGAGCGAGTAGAACCGAAAGCGGTCTTTAATCTTAGTATTCCTAAATACGGTCATAACGAGCGCATTTAAACAGCTGGTTCTACCAGAGATCTCTCCCGAGGCATTTCTACTAACATTGATTGATTGATCGTTGACTCATGGGGGTTGGGGCTTCCTAAAGTGCATCGTCGACAAATCTAATTGCGTTGTCATTCCTTGCCTTCACATTAATGTGAGGTTAGCTGAATGCGCATGGGCAAAATTATGCCTCGTTGCTGCATGAAGACGCTGGCGGCAAAGCGCAAAAATAACTATTCAGGCAATAAAATACTCGAGTCCTGTGGGGAAACTATAGTTTCATAAGGGGAAATAATAACTATCAAATTATATTGATTTAATCATGTGATAATTATGCAGATACTATGATAACAACAATCACAATTCTATACCTTATCTGTATATAAATAATATTCACGTCGGGTGTTCCTAACTAAAATGATTCTCCACAGATATATAAACCAAAGTCACGAAGCAATCACTGTTAGTCTATACATAATTATATTTTAGTATATACTTTCACCTCTTAAATCTTTCAATAGGTTGACTTCTACTTTATGATTACAAAACACCTTCTTAAAAATGCGCCTTTTTGCCTTTTCAGCTGTTTTATCTGATTTAAAGTAACTCTCCAGATAATATTTTTAGTGTCGAGAAACTGAGAAAGGAAGACGCCATTATTATGTGAACCTGTAAATGGATTTTTAAAATAAAGAAAGCAACTTAGTTTCTCAAACCGTTAACAACCGTTATTGTCGCAAAGCGTAAATAATGCTATTTTAAAATTATTTTAAAACTAACATTGCCAGTTATTTGGGGAAATATCCGAGACGTTCGTCCAAAAATTATCGTTTCATGAGAAGAAATAGTAAACTCAGAATATGGAATTATTTTGATTGAATCTTGTGATAATTATGGACAGGCTGTAACAAAAACAATTACAACTTAAATTATCTTTATGATTTATCTCGGACGGTCATAGCCAAGGGTTGGTTACCACAGATGTACAAACCAAAGTCAGAAACCATTCTCAAGTTAGTCTCAACGTAATTATATTTTAGTACGTGCTTAAACCCTTCAAATGTTAACTGCTACTCCATTACTCACACCCGGGCTCACTCCTTCATAACATTTAGTGCTAATATAATGTGAATCTTTAAACGTTAGTATTCATTAGGGTTTAGTATGTTTTAATTCCAAGAGTGTATCCAACTGAAAGAAAACACGTACACTGATTCAATAAAAGTCCGTTTAAGTTTCTCACTTGACCACAGCATATAACTACAGTTGTAGATGATGATACCTTCCCATCATGCCTCACACTTCACTGACTTACAACCAGAACATTTGTTTTTCTTTTCGGTTTGCAAAATTAGAGCAACCTTTTGACCTCGTTAAATAAAATTTCTGCAAAAAGTACAGCACCAATTAAACAGGTACCAGAAAGACCGGAATGTGGACTATGGCCCAATCAGGAAGCACAAATTAGTTCAAGTGACGGTTTAGTGTATAGCAGTTTCCATCACCATTCACTCATTTCAATTATGGGAGGACATTTAGAGTAGATAGAATTTGCTTTTGTTGTGTCACCGTATTACGTATATTGCTGTAATTTCGACTATAGTGTTTCTTAAAACTGAGTTACAACATTTCGAGAAAAAGTATCTAAGATAAAATTAAACAATTTTTCAAGTTGTTTTCAACCGTGTGGGGAGGGCGGGGAAAATATGTACGTATCTCACAATTTCATATTTCCAAGAATGTATTCCCTATGAACTGGAATTGTGAAAGCAACACGTACGCTGATTCAATAAAAAGTCGGTAAGTTCTCACTGACCACAGCATATAACTACAGTTGTAGATGATGATACCTTCCCATCATGCCTCACACTTCACTGACTACAACCAGATACATGTTTCTTTCGGTTTACAAAAATTAGAGCAACCTTTTGACCTCGTAAAATTCTTGCTAAAAAAGTAAAGCACAATTTTACCACAGGTCAGAAAGACCCGGAATTTGACTATGCCCAAATCAGGAAGCCAAATAGTTCAGTGGCGGTTCGTTTAGTATAGCAGTTGCCATCATCCACTTCACTCATGCAAATTACGGGAGGATTTTAGAGTGAATTTTGCTTGCTTGTTGTTGTCACCGATCACGTATATTGCTGTTATTTCGACTATAGTGATTTTCTTAACTGAGTACACATCTCGAGAGAAAAAGTACTAAGGATAATATTAAACACTTGTTCATGTATTTTTCAAAGTGTGGGGAAAAATGTACGGATATCCACAATTTCTATTCCAAGAGTGTATTCCCCTGAAAGCAAAAGACGTGATTCACTAAAAAGTCCCGTTAAGTCTCACCCTTGAACCACAGCATATAACTACAGTTGTAGATGATGATACTTCCCATCATGCCCACCTTCACTCTGACTAGCAACCAGATCATTTTTCTTTTCGGTTGCAAAATTAGAGCAGAAACTTTTGGGACCTCGTAAATTCTTGCAAAAAGTAAGCACCAATTAAACATAACAAAGAAAAGACCCGGAATTTGACTATGTCCCAAATCAGGAAGCCAAAATTAGTTCAAATGACGGTTTTTAGTAAGCAGTTTCCATCATCACTTTCATCATTTCAATTAGGGGAGGCAATTTAGAGTTTAGAATTTGCCTTTGTTCACCGTTATTCACGTATATTGCTGGATTTCGAACTATAGTGATTTTCTTAAACTGAGTCGTACAACATTATCGAGAAAGAAAAGTACTAAGGATATAAAAATTAAACACTTTTTCATATTTGTCACCGTGTGGGGAAAAATATGTACGTATCTCATAATTTCATATCTGGTTCATAATCCTACAAGTACATAGACTAAGAAAGATAAATGCAATTCTATCTTCCTGTAAGCATGGTATGGTCCATGACATTTGATTATAAATATTTTCCTTCGAAAATAAGGAAAAAGCAATGGAAAATGCACCCAATGTGATGCATTCATTCGTATCGGGACCTTTTCCGTGCGAACTTATATAGAATAACGTGGACTTAACAAGGCAACGCGAGACGCGGCATGCTTTAAAAGGGGCTACTTTGGCGTTCAGTTTTGAAGCCGGCCCTTACATTAGTTGATAGTTATTTCATATCTTTATCGTGTTTGGGTTGAGCTGTAGTAAGTCTACGGTCACAACCAGATGGACAGAGCATTGCATTTGACTGATGGTTGAAACATTTAGGTTAGCGCTGAATTCTTAAAATTATTAACCCCAAGATTTATTAAAATGACAAGTTGCCTGAAAGAGTACAAAAATCAGACAAGCAATTACATAATATCATAATACTAATTATGTTAATTAAGAATAATTAAAAAAAATACTTTCAACGCAGATTAAAATCTGAGATTAAAAAAATATAGTGATAAATAGAACAAACAAACAAACATTATACATTTGGGTCATTTAATTAAACCGAATTTTGTGGTTAGTGAAGTATAATTAATAAACTGTTCTAACCCAATCCAAAGATCAATCTATTTGTTAAGTTAATGTCAGGTTGGCAACATTTCGTAAAAGCATTATTGTATAGATACTTAGAGTTAATGCAGGCTGGTTTGGTCAGGGTAAACATAAACGTTCATGTACGTAAAACAAAATGAATAGAGATATAAATTCTTAAGAATTGTGCAAGCATATTAGTTCTGTACATAAATATAATATAGATGTGACTATTGAACAGAGTATGGACATTTTGCAGTAAATTGGTAAATCGTGGCTAGTTTAATGTAATTTGCGATAATGAATTAAGTACTCGAGAGACTGCATGAATCAAGCAATTCAAACGAAAGGGGAGAGGATAGTGTCGCACTTAATGTCATAATCTACTGTCTTCAGACGTTATAACACCACTCAAAATAGAATTACAACGCATCTTGAAAGTACTCTATGCAGTCTGGCGTCTCAGGGTTTACCTCAGAGAAACACAAATGTTAAGACATTACTTTACTAAGTATCTATACAATAATGCTTTTACGAAATGTTGCCAACCTATATGGCTTAGTTTGAAAAAAAAACCCTGCATTTACAGGTCAGCCTTGCGGTATGTATTCTTTTTTAAAAATATTTTCCCACTAAAAAATCTTGTGATTTTTCTTGAAATCGAGAGTAAGACTTCGCTGCAGGTTGCAGGCGTTTTACCTTGGTTTTTATCCAATTTCTCAACCACTGTGGCAAATCCCTAAACATAGGAAAATCGAAGTATCTTAAATAAGATATCTTAAATAAGACAGGAATGTCACAAATTCAATTCTATTATTTTAGTCCGTAAATTGATAAAACAACGCAATTTTCAAATAGTGCTGGTGATATTCTAAAAAAAATCCAACTACCCCGCCATACCGCAATATCCTGATATTAATTTGTATCTAAAGATAGCTTCAATCTGCGAACATAGGCAAATGACTTGTAAAATGTCAGACTATGAAAATTGACAGCATTCAACAGTTAAACAAGATTGATAAGCATAAGATATAAGGAATCACTGCACCTACGATTGATGATGATGTCAAGGAAGTTGATAATAAAATAATACACGCAGGCGGGACGTGGGCATGTTACATCAAGAAAATGTCGGTATGAAGGTGCGTATATTTTTTCAGTCTGTAATAAGAAAGATTGCTCTTGCCACTCAAGCGGTTACGTCGCTGAATAATTATAGTAATAATGGTTGTTATGAAGCCCGAGAAGTAGTTAGCAAGTCAAATGTAATTAACAACTAAATAAAGTAGCAGCGCTCTGAGATGAAATTAACCGGTGCTTAACTATCGATAACATTCGCTGAGTCTATTTACGTTGCTAAAAACATGCATTAAAACGAAATCAACGAGCGTTATTTTGATAAAGCACACTCTTTGCAAAACCTTCCGGACTCTATTCAAAATATCCAACAGATCTGTCGATGATGAAACTACACTCGCAGCGTAGTACAGCAGCTAGAATTTCCTCAATTTAGCACAATAGGGAAATAGTCATTGATTTAATCTACTATGATATTTGCAATTTTTAAGGTACACAGAGGAATTGGTAGCATAAAGCAAACTTAAACTGCGGTTGAAGGATACTTGTGATTAAAGGCGGGCGAAGAGTATAGAATAGAAGAGTTGAAAATAACATTAAGGAGTATTGCTAGCACTGCAAATTCACAACATCCTTATTAAGCTAGGACTGAGAGCTAACAGGACCAGAGGCCGATTCTAGATTATGAATATGAGATTTGAAAGTATCTCTATGTAACACTTTGGACCAATATAGACAACGTCTTACAATCCACGCTTCAGGAATGTTTTCATTTGGGGGAGGGGGATGTGCATTGATCGCTAGCTGTGTGAATGCCTAGTACAGGGCTTACATAACTAGCCTAGGTTGTTTTGGATTTTTAAGGCATTTAGAATAGCAACTTTCGAAGGGATACTAATTGCGTTTGGAATTGGGACTTATTATAGTTAAAATACGTTTTGAGCGCGCAAAAAATGTTGATCTAAAATATTAATACACAAAGAAGCAATTTCATAATTTTGGTGAGTTAGGCTAATCATATTTTGGTAAACGAAAAGAAACGGGCTTACTGCACATAGTTGGTTAATATACACTTTATTCCGTCATCTTGATGCATGACAGAATAAAGTTTGTACTCCAATGGGTACAAAGAGTCCGTTTTGTTTTCATTTCATAAAGTATAAGAAACAATAAAGAAAGAGCAAAATTACGTTTGAGGCATTCCACATGTGCGAACTCCACAATGGAGTGGATATGGAGCCGTTTCCCCACCAATCGATAGGTAGGCCATATATGAAATCAATCCCGTTCTTATGAAGATATCTTGCAAAAGGCATCAATATCTTCACAAAAAGGTGGACGAACATTGATGCATTTGCCAATATTACGTTCAGATTAACCGAAACGACTGGGACACGAAACTAATGGACACCCGCTCTGTAACAGACCCACTTCAAATAACAACCCAGGTCCTGAAATTGAAATGTTATCTGCTGAAAAATATATCAAGATTTCCCCAGGGAATTATCATATATGGCGCGCAATATCTGTAAACTGTGTGAAGTTGTTGGTACTTCTATAACAAACATCTGACGTTTCTTGGATAGGGAAATATAATCGATTGCATTTAATCTCCAACATGACCACTGCATGGTGCTCTGTTTAGTTAACTTCGCTTTTCCCCCACTGGAGTTAATCACTGAATTGTAGCCTGATTCACTGTGAACACCGGGCTGTGAAATGGTAAACACTTCATTAGTGTTCAAATTCGGATACTGATTTCGGTAAATGAACCCCAGTGCAATCTTCAGTAGATAGTTCAAGCTAGTTAAATTGGTGAGTGCACGGGTTAAATTGCCTAAGCCAAATCTATACATCCTAATCTCGTGTTGAGAAAAAGCTTATTGCCAAAAAATCTGATCTTGCGTTTTGGTGATATGATCAAATGCTTAAATGTTAAGCATTTTCATATCTACGATATCTTTAGATAGAGAACATACAGTGATACAAAATTTACCAACATTGGATGATTTCTTCGCAGAACTAATAAAAAGTTGCAACAACAGCTAATAACCTCTATGGTTAGAACCAGTTAGTGTTGGTGTTACAAAGATGACTAATGAAAAAAAACACGTTATTGTATATGTTATACAAAGAGAATGCAAGCCTTGTGAACGTAACTGTTTCATTAGTTGGGGTGAGTAGGGACGTGTCTGTGGGGTGCAATATGTCGATCCCGTATTATTTAGTTTTAAAACATTTTGTTTCCCCAGCAATTGCTTCTGACATCACATGCAAAATCCAAAACGTTACCTCATTTGCCTAAATCCTTAACCATTTGAGTCTCGCGTCGGTGTAGCGACGAAAGTACTTTTTTCACAAAAATTGTTGTTATTAAGTAATCCAGCATGAGAAATGCTAGTTTTAGATCAGTTAGATAGCGCACCCAGTATTCAGTTGTAACTTTATCAATACAAAAACACAACCTACAGCAAATGTACTGCGTAGCGTCGGCGTTATTAAAATATTTAAACGGGAACATGCATACGTGTAAGAGTGTTCGCGAGTTAGATGGTCAGGCCCCACAATCAGTCATTATTTGCTTATGTCAGAGTTTGCTCTTTCAATAATTGGCAAGTTTTGCATATCAACAAATTATTATTATTATCCTTCTGCGTGAAAACAGAAAAAAATTCGTTTAGTAACCAGGGTTTTCAGGGACAAATCCAGCTTCTTTGGATTAAAAATTTAAATCAAATAGATGGAAATATAAATCTAATAGATATAAAATTTTCATCCAAATTCAGATTGTCGCCATTTTTTATCTAAGAAATTTAGAGAGAATTGTATATGGTCAGGACTTCCTCAGGATCAGGCAGGATCTGTAAGATAGAAGCAGCTGTAAGAGAGTAGCGGTCATGTTACGAACCTGTGTGAGTTTGTTACTTTTTTAGTTAAAGTTACATACCAAAATTAGCATTGTGGTCTGAAAGCCATATGCTGCAGAAAAAAATGCCGTTGTGTCGACTGTGCTGGACGTTTTTCCTGACGGCTTCTATCCAGCCACCAACATTTGACCCACTTGTAACCACACTTGTAGTCACATCATTGTATGATTTGACCCACACAAATTGCAACAGAACAAATGTTGGTGTTACTTACTCTGAATAGCCAAATATATATTTAAAGTCTACAAAAAGTCTACCAAAATCAACTGGGATACGGGAGCACGTTTGTACAGGCGCTAAAAAATTAGAATTGGTTCGATGATTTAAATGGATGTACCAATTTATTGGGTATCCTAAGGTTAAAACAAAGGATAGTTGGCCTATCTACGCGTTATAGTTTTAGTCAATAGGTCATAACGTTCAGGTATCCTGGGGTAAAATTCATAGAATGGTCCGATTTTATCGGATGGTGTAAACTGTTTAAATGTCCCACTAGATAAGTAAATGTAAATAGATTTTTGTTTGAAACTTTCTATATAAGAATAACAGAGCTATGACTAGTGACCTCCCATAGACCCTTTAGCCCCCAGTCACATTTGCGTTCCAAATTATGCAACGAATATTATAATGGTGCAACCAGTATATTTTCGGGTTCGACCATGAGACGAACATTTTACACCATTTTAAAACGAAAAGGGTAGATCTGAAAATTTACCCCCACCCTGTGGACTTGAACTATTTTGACTCCGTAAACTAGAACTACAAAAAAAAACGCATATATGGCAAATATACCCTTTAATCTGGAGAGGTAACGAACACGTTGGCACACTTTTCGACGCGTTTTGCTACTTTTCATATTTTGACCCTGTACAAACCTTACCCCCTTAAAAAATATATGTTCCAATCCGTTGATTTTGTAGACTTTGATATGTTGTTGTTTTTCAGAGGTAATCTCAATAAAATTCTTTTGGAAGTGATTCTGTTGCAAGTAGTGTTGGGTTCATGCAAGCATTCATTCATTTTGACTGGCCTATGGTCTCTGGGTACAATGTTATCTCGGATAGGTATATGATTCGCCAGCGGGACTTTGATAGCAGGTTTTTATATTGATCCAGAGCGAAAACACGATACATCAATGTAATTCTAGAGTGATAGGTAAAGACGGGGCTTAGACAAATGCTTGTTCATGGCCAGCGCATATTATCACACAGTGTCATAGAAAACAGACCGGTAGGCGGGAGGGGCACGCGGAGGGGACAGGAGTCTCCTGAAATTAACTGTTATTATATCAGTAGTTCAAAACTTAGGCGAAATGCCCAAAATAAATAAAAAATGAGACATACATGGTTCACGCACACATCGAAGGGAATTATGCGACTCGGACTCGGTGTGTTATACATCTCGAATAACCGAGTGGAAACCAACATTTTAAGATTTCGAAACAAAATATAGGAATCATACCTTCCTATGTTTCTTGAGGAGGTTTTAGGCGTGTGTGTCATTCTATTCATTTTGTAGAATAAAAGATGGAGAAATGGGTTTTTTGGGTTGGGCGCAAGAGAAAAAGTGTTTGATAGAGAAAACGAATTCATTCAAAATAGAACCATCACTTAAAAATTAATCTTTATTTTATCTTTGTAAGCTAAAAACCAGTGGCGAGCTAGATTTTCTATGGGGGGCGTGGGCGGTGTAGCATCTCAACCGACAGAAAATGGGTAGCGCAAGGGGCCTGTTGGGGTCCAGAGGCGAAGCCCCGGGGGGGGGGGGGGGGTGAGGGGGCGAAGCCCCCTGAAAAATTTGGGTTTTATATGCTTTAAAGTCTTCTGAGGGCTAATTTTTTACGATTTTGTAAAATTTACTTGTCGCCCGCTGCCCATTGAACTTTAAACCTATACTTTGCCGACATTCCGGCCTGCAAGTGCCAGGACCTGATTTTTTCAAGTGAAACGACGGGCTATCTAACGGACAAAATCAATTATTGGGGGGCCGCGGCCCCCCCTGCCACCCCCCCCCCTGGGCTCCGCCAATGCTCAAAAAACGTCTGGTCTGTAGCGACTCCGTACACGTCCCCACGCGCCTAGCAATAATGTTTGATTTCTGTAGAACTGTAATACAAATGTTTCTATAATTTTGCTCTTAACAGTAGAATATGCTCATAAAAAGTAAAAAAAAAAAAAAGCCAAAAAAATTAAAAAAGCTTGATGGAAAAACTACTCTTACCAATACGGCCGAGCTAATTAAAACCGAAGATCCCAAATATAATAGTCGTTATTAAAAAACGTGCCAATAATTACAGCCAAAACACTTTGAAAGAGTCATCATTAAAAAAAAAACCCCGTACCGAAATTTCAACACGATAAAGTTTGAGGGCGTGTAATGTGCTATTCTTATTTAATGTAGATTATAGTATCTTGTACAGTTTGGACTATTCTGATTCTCCCTTATCAAAATTTCGGTAAGATATCACTTTCATATATTAAATTCAATCACTCTAGGATCCAAATAATATTCCCCGCGTATATCTTGTATCTTGTAATATTTAAGTATTTAACATTTCATTCTGTATTTTTCTATTTAGACGTAAAAGTGGCGCTGAAATCATTGACGCTGAAGGAACTCGTGAATTGGTTGTGATTTGAAATATCCTGAGTGATATTGATGCGGCTTTAAGCCAAACATTTTGATAGATAAGGGGACATTGCCTGACCTTTTAAAAGTTACACATTTGACGCGGCCATGGCGATAATATGATTTGTTAATGGCCCACATGAATGGCTCTGACATATGTTGATTTTATATTGCTAATTATATTTGTATCAGTTAAGAAAGTAGGACGTTATGAAAAAGACATAAACATGTATGCAAAATGATACAATGTCCAAATATCTTCTAGCTATTGCCATATACATATTCCTGTTTGTCCAAGTATATGCCCCAACTCCGGTGTCACCAGATATACAAGTAGTAGCATCTACTTCTGAATAGAGCGTTTGGTGAAAATCCTGTAGCGACATGGTTGCAACCGTGGTAACATCCCATGGCATTGAAAAGGTAAAAGATCTGCCAGCATATTCTTCTGGCACGCCATAAAACCCCGCAGCCGCGAGCAAGTGGCATGTTTGTAAGCCCTGCTTAAAAAACTAACACGGGGGGATCGTCTGCTCATTCAGTCCACAGTAAGGGTATTTAGCCGGCTCATGACTATGTTTCAGTTTGTAGGGACTTATGGAACCATCTGTTTCAAATTCATGCGGGGACAATGAATATTAATTATTAAAGAACAATATACAGATGTGAATCTAAAAAGGAATTTTTATTATGGGATAACAGCCAATTTTTGGAAAAAAATAAGATTTGATGACGTGCACGGCATTGATTGGTTATTATTTTGCTCGGGGGACCCATTCAGGTAATAAAATGACTACGGATCCCTAACATTGCAAAAAAAACAACGATTATCGGCATCGTACGTCGGTTTTTGAATGTCCAGTAGGGGAAAAGGTAAATTTTGTTTACGTTTAACATAATAAACGGTGTCTTTTGGAAAAAAAATAAATAGCCACTTGAGGGCAGTGGGTCATGTAAAGACCTTGATTTAACATAGTCGGATTTATATATAAATCGGTCGCCCCCGAAGAGCAAACTGATATCTGATACCTGACCACGTACCTTGGTACCTGACACGTGACCACCAAACTATTCATCGCGTTAACGTTTATAAACTACATACGGCAAAGACAGCAAGCATTTCGTATCTCTGTTGTCACACCGAATCGATCAGATGTTGTGGGAGACTATACATGTGGGTTTGTACAGGGAGGGGTAGGACACGATTTGCTCGATTTGGGCCATGGGGATTTCACAACGGTAATTTGTGAAACGCTACGTGCATACTATGGCAGTCTCGGTCCCAACGTGACATTAAAAAAAATCATCTCTTTACCTTGGTTCAGAAGATTTCGTAATTATCATGATAAATTAAAGAAAATAAATGATTGAAGTTCACATCAATCATGCTTCTGTTAATATTACCTGTGCATAACTCAAAACTACAGAAACTTCCCTGCCAAAAAAAGTAATCTATATAAAACATAGCACCCTTGAACATACGCGCCATGGCTACAGGCTAGGCGCTCTGTAGCCATGCGCATTGATACACTCTAATATCAAAACAGCCCAATTATAAAATTATATACACCCAAAACCATTGCACACCTCGATAAGAGACCGGGAATTGACCTGTACCGACAAAACCCTGGATCCACGTATTGTTGGAATTGATCATATGACTCTCTCATTGTAGGACTTGTAGGGTTTTTGAATTGAGTTGGAGGAGCTGGGATAGGAACATGTCGGATTATGATTAAGGTATTATTAATGCACTTCCATGAGCAGTGGCCCGTCACCATCTATTGGCGCTATAAATATATTTTTATGCGGTCTTGATATTCATTGATTGGCCGCAATCTAAGTCTTTGTATGTTATGTATGTAGATTTATTGATCATGACTGTACCTTGGCCATTCAATACCCCATATGGGTGTCTTGTAATCAATTCCCGTTGTCTTCCATGGGAGATTGTAAAACTGTCAGAATTAATCTGAAATAGCACGGTTACTTAACTGGGCCCAGGTTGCACAATTTGAACTCTAAGTTGATACATATTTTGATATTGCATATCCAGCCAAACCATTTCATGGAATCTTTAAGATTTCTCCTCCTATTCGATTGTTTGTCTTAGTTCTGTTTCATTATTCTCAATTTCTGGCATCAACACCTAGAAAAAAAGTGCCATGTCTGGATCTTATTGAAAATGCTTCAATTAAGTATTAAAATAATTTACTGACATATTCTCGTCAGGCAGTCCGCAAGATCGCAGCAGCCGCAAAAAGTGAGTAAAACATTTTAATGAACGACTTCTTACTTAAAAGGCACAGAGGAAAACTTTTAAGCACGTAGTAGTTGAAAAATTGTAAAGAAAAGAAAATACGAGTTCTAAATCTTTCTGAGACGTTTCATGTTGAAAAAGTCATTGATCTGAACGTGACCATACTCACATATGGATTAGGTTGGACCAATAACAACTGTACTCCATCCTCAAAATCTAGAAAGTTCCACGCTTGACGTGTTCAGGATTGTATTAGCTTTTTTGTAGTCTCTTGAGGGAAAAATTGAACCGGACACTTGCTGTTTTTAACTGTAAAAATAACGAATACATACGGGGAGTTACCCTCACTTGTGTGGAGGTAAAATCTTAGTTGTGGTAAATTCAATTTGAAACACGATTAATGCGTGAAATCACTTACACTTGGTAAACATTACTTTACATTGCGAGGGGTACCCTTGTTACTGCTGAAGCAAGCAAGGGTCTGTCATTTCTTTTTAACGAACATCTTGTACATTTACCTGGCTAGATAAACCTCTCCGTACTTTATTATCACGAGCGTAATTATACAAGATTCCACGTTTAGGACTTTTGTGCAAGTTGTCAAAGGTCACGGACAAATGGATTACCATCAAGTAGGTAACCATGGTAACAACGGATACAATTAATCATTAATGTAAACCCAAACTGGTTACAAACACGAAACTGGCATGGTCTTTTAAAAACCTGGTGTGCTTTTTCCCTATACCTTCACATAGAGTGCGAGCTAGTCCTGACAGCCGAGGAGTTAGGATCTAGAATGTCTGAATTTAATAGCCAATATAAAAACAAGACAGACAGACAGTACTTGAACAAAAATCTGAGACATTCGCATACAATTTTAGATGTTAAACACGTTAGCTGTTAGGACACGATAGCTTCAAAATAATATCTAAACAAAATACTTTAGTAAATGACTGGCCTTTAATGTGGCACAATTCATCGTATGAATGCAAGAAAGGTCGTAAATGCAATAGCTGCCATGTAATACATCTGCGTGCTGCCATGTGTTATGATAATTACTTTCCTTGATTCATTGACTCTTAAATAGTTCGCTTGAAGAACCATTTCAAGAGCCACTGACCAAAGATGTGGCAAGTATATTTGATGGAAATTTCTGACAAATGGCAGCTATTTCACTTACGACCTTCTTGAATTCACTCAAAGAATTGAGCCATGAAAACTTTAAGGAAGCTTCTTTGTGCAAAATTTCAAGACATAACTTCTATTCGATGCATTGGGAAGTTATTACACAGTGACGGTTGTTTTCAAAAGAACGATGTGGTGCGGAGTTCACTGTACTTTGCTTAGATTTACTAGTAATATCATAATATATATCTTTAATACAGTTTACTTTTAAAAAATAAGCATATCATGGAAGGTCTTAGATATGACAAACTTGTAGACTTTGGTGTATTCTAGTCAAGTTTTTCCTTAATTGAGGTCACTGAGATATATATTATTTCCATCATCATAACATATATCTTACATAAGTCCAAGAAAATTTAGTATCTAACGATTGATAACAGTGGTGTAGTAGATGCAGCCTCTGGGTGTCGACCAGCTGGGCTTGGATATAGTGCCGCCTGCCTTTGAGTTATTTCATGTCGTCAGAGTTCACTTCTTTGATCAGACCGAAGTAACATAATACTGTGTTTTAGCACCCGGAGGAAGTAGGAAGCGAGGACTCTCAGGAGGCGAGCTAGGACTGTCTGAATCTGAAAAGAGATCGTCACGTAACTTCAGTTCAATTTTATTTGCAGATAATTAATTTCAATTATTCATCAAGAGGCTATTGTGGCGTCACGGATTTTTGCAGCAAATTTTCACGGAGAGCACGCTTGAACTTTTGACCTTTTCCATTGAGGTACTTGAAGTGAACTTGTCATCCAATCACACGCATCGATCGATTGCAAGGACAAGTAAAGTGTCGATGTATTTTTCTTAATATCACAGCAGCCGACAACATCCCGCTGAGCTATTGTTATGAGTGTCATTGTTCAAATAAGAGTCTCTTCAACAGACTTTAGTAGGCGTCTGTGGAAATTTGATATTCGGGTTTAATTATAAGGTTTTAAAACAAAAATATGTGACCTGTTAGAAGTTTTTACTGTTGAACGGTTTCGGGTGGTATAAAAGGGACCATTTTAGACAAAATAATTTCTACACGGTCATCGATTTTTCTTGGGAAATGCGAAGTAAATGTCCGTGTTTTGAAATGGCAGCAATGCGTGACCTGATGTTGGCGTAATCCATGCACAGCGGGAGTTTGCTGGCTGCTGTGTCTTAATATATTACCCATGTGAAACAGGATAGTTGACATTACGAAAAAAGGTAAAATTTCATAAAATTACCCACGGTTCCCAGTACTCCGTATTGAATGATTTCGCAGAAGAGTACCTCATGTTCATCAAGGTTAAAATCGTATGCGTTCTGCCAGGAGGGCTGAATCTATCCCAAAATATCATTACGCCTATTTGATAAGGTAGCTTAGGATATTAACCTTTGATCATTGCTTCAACTCGTACTTGTCAAAGCAATTTTTCTCAAACCGTTTCATGCATTGGATGTCATGTAATCGAAGAAGACACATTTATCACAAGTTCTTGTACTTGCTAACAGAAGTTGACCAAATTGCCAAGAGGCATTCCGATCACACGTCTTTTACAAGAGATAATAGCCTTATATTGTAAGAGCTCCGACTTCATATTAACACTCGTGATTGAAATGTTAATTGAACGAAAACTAAGTGTACTTGGAGAGAAAACATGCAATGTAAACTACAGAACTCAGTGAGCAGTGGTGAGAGTTAAGAACTGGATAATTAGATCATGTCATCGAAGAGAAATAAGAAAGATAGTGAGCTGAGCGAGTAGAACCGAAAGCGGTCTTTAATCTTAGTATTCCTAAATACGGTCATAACGAGCGCATTTAAACAGCTGGTTCTACCAGAGATTTCTCCCGAGGCATTTCTACTAACATTGATTGATTGATCGTTGACTCATGGGGGTTTGGGCTTCCTAAAGTGCATCGTCGACAATCTAATTGCGTTGTCATTCCATGCCTTCACATTAATGTGAGGTGCAGAATGCGCATGGACACAATTATGCCTCGTTGCTGCATGAAGACGCTGGCGGAAAGCGCAAAAATAACAATTCAGGCAATAAAATACGCGAGTCCTATGGGGAAACTATCGTTTCATAAGGGGGAATAATAACTATCAAATTATATTGATTTAATCATGTGATAATTATGCAGATATTATGATAACAACGATCACAATTCTATACCTATCTGTATATAAATAATATTCACCTCGGGTGTTCCTAACTAAATGATTCTCCACAGATGTATAAACCAAAGTCACGAAGCAATCACTGTTAGTCTATGCATAATTATATTTTAGTATATACTTTCACCTCATATCTTTCAATAGGTTGACTTCTACTTTATGATTACAAAACACCTTCTTAAAAATGCGCCGTTTTTGCCTTTTCAGCTGTTTTATCTGATTTAAAGTAACTCTCCAGATAATATTTTTTAGTGTTGAGAAACTGAGGAAAGAAGACGCCATTATTATGTAAACCTGTAACTGTCGGGATTTTTAAAATAAAGAAAGCAACTTTTTCTCTCAGTTTTTCAAACCGCTAACAACCGTTATTGCCGCAAAGCGTAAATAATGCTAATTTAAAATTATTTTAAAACTAAGACTGCCAGTTATTTAGGGAAATATCCGAGACATTCGTCCAAAAATTATCGTTTCATGAGAAGAAATAGTAAACTCAGAATATGAAATTATTTTGATTGAATCTTGTGATAATTATGCATAGGCTGTAACAAAAACAATTACAACTTAAATTATCTGTATGATTTATCTCGGGCGGTCATAGCCAAGGGTTTCCCACAGATGTACAAACCAAAGTCATTCTCAAGTTAATCTCAACCTAATTCTATTTTAGTACGTGCTTAAACCCTTCAAAGGTTAACTGCTACTTCATTACCCACAACGAGTCTCGCGACATATATTCTAGTTGGCACCGTGGCACCCGGGTTCACTCCTTAAAGGAGAACCTGTATCAAGAATAACTTACACAATATACGCTACAAAAACAATTATTGAACACATATGGAGTGGTTTCATGGGAAAACGGAATAATACTAGCCATAAAACGAATTAAAAGCATTTTGTCTGACCACGCGCTATTTGAAATTCGCGCTACTGTATATGGGATATGTATTTGTGTTATGCGATACGGACGGCACAGTAGTGTCATGCATCTTCACACATGATGCTTTCACAATGTGTATTTCCTATGGCATGTATGACCTAAACGTGCCGGTCGTATCGCATAACACGCTATACACTAGCGCGATTTTTAAATAGCACATGGTCAGACTAGATGGTTTTAATTCATTGTTAGGGTTATATAATTCCGTTTTTCTTTGAAACCACTCGATATGTGGTCAATAATTATTTTATAGTGTATATTGGTTAATATTATTCATTGTACGGGTTCTCCTTTAATAACAGTTAGTTTTAATATAATGTGAATCTATTAAACGTAAGTATTCATTAGAGTTAATTGCTTTAATACCAAGAGTGTATTCCCCCAGAAAGCAACACGTACGCTGATTCAATAAAAAGCCCCTTTAAGTTTTCACTTTTCCACAGCAGTTAAAGGCTGACTCAGAGATTTCCCGATGAGAGCGCACTCAGTTTTCAAAAAAATCGTGTTTTTGCATACACATAATGATTGTCCATATAATAATCACTGTTTAAAACAACTAAGATCAAATCGAAGTCCTTCATATAGAAAAATTACAATCTTGGTTATAAACTGCCGGATCGGAAATTTTCGTATAACGGTGTCCTCTGGCACGGTTGTACTGTGACAAAAAGTTTACTGTATGAAAAAGGGAAAAAACCCGAATTATCTCTAACTTTGGTATAAGCATTTTAGGTGGACTATCTTTAGTCTAGATGACTATTTTTAATTACTACACAAAAAAATTTATTTCAAAATCTCTGAGTCAACCTTTAACTAAACCAAAAGGGTTGAAGATAGTGGTACCTTCCCATTATGCCTCTCTTAGGACTAAAAGATTTTTTGTTCTTTCGGTTTGCAAAATTAAAGCAACCTTTGACCTCGTAAAATTCTGCAAAAAGTGCAGCCCCAATTATACAGATTCCAGAAAGACCCAAGAATTGACTATGTTCAGATCAGGAAAAACCCAAATCAGTCCAAGTTGAGAGGTTGAGTATAGCATGATGGTTCCATCATCACTTCACACATTTCAATTATGGGAGGCATTAGAGTAGTACGATTCTTTGCTGTGTCGCCGTATTCACGTATCTCCCTGGATTTTTACCAAGCCCGGGGGATTGTGGTTAGGGACAGGGGTCCTTCGGACCCCTGTCCCTAGGGACCACAGTAGTAGCCCTAACCGGACTACAGACCGAGGGTCCTTCCGGGACCATGCGTATAGGGTCGTTGGTCTTCACCCTGTGGACCCCTGTTCCTAGGAATAAACAGTCCTTGCTTTAAGGTTGCTAGTTTTTATACAACCCGGACCATGGCTATCCAGTGTCAATAGTCTTCACCCCATGGGATCCCTCTCTCTAGGAAATTAGTAGTCCTTACTTCAGTATTAGTTTCTAGATTTTTATATAGTTTAACCGGACATAGTTTCTATGGAATATATCCTTTACACCGTGAAAGTAACCATTGTCCCGTTACTGATACTGATCACGGTATGGACACAATAGTAGGGAATGAATACAGATGTTAATAAGAGTGTGATAAATGTATAAAAAAAAACAGGAAGATGTCGTCACGCCTTCGGGCTGGGCTAGCGGTAAGGTGTCTCTGAGACGTACGGTGTGAATGAACCAGTTCGGAGTCTAGTAGAGTATGTTTTTATTTAATTGTTTTAAATGGCAAACGGTTTTTTCAATTTTAGTGTTTTGCGTAATTTGCGGTATGTTGCGGATCACTAGCCATGGTTATGATTGTCCACGGACAAATTTACCAATTTTCATTGTCATGAAGGACCAAAACATTTAGGTATAATAGACTTTTTTTTTAAATTCAGTTCGGTGCTACGATCGTGCCTCATTACCTCATAGTAAAATTTCAAGTAAAGCATGTGCTATGAAGTTTACTAACCCTAACGCCATTGATTCTCACAAACATCTCACAAAATGTACAGCTGGGGTGCTATTGTGTAGGTTTTTGTTAGATTGTTGTACATAAAGTGATTTTGTAAGATTGATTATTAAGTAAAGGGAAACACACACACATCCCCACATGCCGCGCCGGCATCACACACAACACATGCACCCCACACATGGCACACCCACACCACGCACACCCACACACACACACACACACATAAACTAACACACACCACGCACGCACACACGCACACACACCAAACCACACATGCACTGCACACTGCACCACATACGTACACACACGCACACACCACACTACACATGTAAACAACATAGAAACAGACACATGCCATAATAAAACACACAAATAGAAAAAAGAATAAAGGAAACGCACATGCTCGGGCATTCGCATATGAATTCAAAACATTGATTACAAGAAACCCAAGTGAGTGGGGTTAGAGTTAAGTTGTTTGAGTCTTTTTATCAATTTGGAAACTAAATGAATGTGCCGAGTACTTTAATAAGAATTAAAACAATAATTAAATCATTAGTTTTATGTGAACAGGATACGAAAAATGCATTACACTAAACTTTTTTAAAGGAAGCCTTCTATCGAATGCGTAGATATTGAGCGGCGCACGGTTCTCATGGTGAGTTGGTTTACTTCCCAGAAGGAAAGCCCTTCCCCTTTCCTCTCTGTGAAAATTGCATTCTGATTAAGTTCAAATAACATAAACACACAAGTCTTTTTCGAATAAACTAGGTGAAAGCTAATTACTTTACTATATTGGTAAATTAGGAACGATTCTCTTTTCAGGGAACAGTTTCACCGATCTTCCTTGCAAGACAATGCAAAGGAAAGTTATCGGTCAGTGAGACGAAAATATTGCATTTGTACGGACATTCCTGTGCGGCAATATCAAAATAATTCTCTTAATAATGCACGTTACCGTTTTAAGTTGGCTAGTGGCGTTGTGGATATTATGAAGGGAATGTTTTGTCATATTTCTCCACATAAAATCCAATTATCATCAAGAATATTACGCCAAATTATTGGTTTTATTTGGGAAACCTCTCGATCCTAAAAAAAATCTGTTTTCAGTTGTTGTTTTTTTAGCTATTTTAAATTAAATGATCAAATAAATTCTTAAAATATAAATACAAGTTAAATAGGGAAAACTGCCAATACCATTTTTGTGTTGCCTGCCTAAGGCAGGAAGACACTAGGGATCACTTGTCCACTGCTGTTGTGCTGTCTGTTGTGTTGTAGTGAGTTGTTGGTGATGTCTGTTGTGAAAAGGGTAACATTTGCCTGTATATCCACATACTTAGATGGATGTAAACCAAACTTTGGTCACAGGTGCAACATGCATCCCCCACTTGTTGAGGCGGGCAAAGGTCAAATTTTACTAAGGTCAACGGTCATTGAGGTCAGTTGTAAAATAGGCTGAAAATGTAAAAGTGACCTCATTTGAAAAGTTGAAAGTTTTCAAAGGAATCAAACTTGGTTTAGGGTGGCATGCAACACCTTCATTGTTTATGAGGGCAAAGGTCACATATCAAAGGTCAAAAGTCGGTGAGGTACAAACTTGTAAAATAGGCCTGAACAATGTAAAAATTGCCCTTATTTGAAAAGGGTGAAGTTCAATTGGAACTCCAAAACTTGAATCTGGGTGCAACATGGGTTTCCTCATTTGTTGATGAGGGTCAACGGTTCACATACCAAGGTCCAAGGGTCATATGAGATCAAGTTGAAAATAGGCTGAAAATGGTAAAAATGGGCCTCCTTGAAAAGTTGAAATCAATTGGAATCAAACTTGGTTTATGGAGGAGTTGACATGCAACCATCATGTGTATGACGTAATATGTCACATATCAAGGTAAAAAGGACACATTCAAAGGTCAAAGGTCGGTTAGGCCTATCATTGAAATTCGCGCTCTTGTATATGGGATTGTATTTGTGTTATGCGATACCGGACGGCACAGTACGTCATGCATCTTCACACATATCTTTTCACAATGTGTATTTCCTATGGCCTATGACCTAAACGTGTCCCGGTCTTACGCATTAACACGCTATACCCTAGCGCGATTTTGAAATACCACATGGTCGACTAGATGGTTTTAATTCTTGTTTGGGTATATAATTCCGTTTTTCGTTGAAACCACTCGATATGTTGTGGTCAATACTTATTTTATAGGGTATTTGGTTCATATTATTCATTGTAGGGCGGGTTCTCCTTTAATAACAGTTATGTTAATATAATGTGAATCATTAACGTTATTATTCCATTAGAGTTTATTGCTTTAATACCAAGAGTTTGTATTCCCCCAGAAAGCAACACGTAGCTGATTCATAAAACAGCCCTTTAAGTTTTCACTTTTCCACAACAGTTATCTGACTCAGAGATTTCCCGATGAGAGGCCGCACTCAGTTTTCAAACAAATCGTGTTTTTTGTCATACCAAATGGCCTTGTCCATATATAATCCCTTGTGTAAACCAACTACCTCAAATCGAAGTCCTTCATAAAATTAAGAAATACATCTTGGTTATAAACTTCGGATCGGAATTTTCGTTATATACGGTGTCCTCTGGCACGGTTGTACTGGCAAAATGTTTATTGTATTAAAACGAAAACCCGAATTCATCTCAACTTGGTAATTAAATCATTTTAGGTGACTATCTTTAGTTCTAGAAATGACTATTTTTAATTACTACACCAAAATTGTATTTCAAAATCTCTGAGTTCACCTTTAACTACAGTTGAAGATCGTGGTCCTTTCCCATTTATCCTCTACATTCAATTGACTAAACACGATTTTTTGGTTCTTTTCTTTCGGTTTGCAAAATTAAAGCAACCTTCTGACCTCGTAAAAAAATTACCAACACCCCCCCCCTGGGCAACCCCCCCGCACCCCCCCCCACCCCCCCCACCCCCCCCCCACCCCCGCCGCACCTCCCCGACCTCCCCACCCCACCCCCCCCCCACCAACAACCCCACCCACCCTCCAACCGGCCCACCCCCACACCCCCCCACCAACGCCACCCCCCCACCCCCCCCCCCACACATACCCCCTCGCAACCCACCCCCACCAATCCACCACCCCAACACCCACCACCCCCCCTGTCGCGGCCACCCCGCGCCAACCCCCACCCCCCCCCCCTCCACCAAACCCCCCCCCCCTACCATCCCCGCACCCCCCCCCCCCACCCACCCACACCATCCCCCAATTCCCCAACCTACCCACCCCCCCCCCCCCCACCCTCCCCCCCCCCACCACCACACACCACCGACCCCCCCCCCCCCCCCTACCCCCCCCCCACCCCCACACCCCCCCCCCATCCACCAACACCCCGCACACCCCTAACCCACCCCCCCCCCCCACACACCCCAACCCCGCAACCCCCCAACCCCCCGAACCCCCCCCCACCACCAACCCCCCCCCCGCAACACACCCCCACCCCCACCGCCCGCCACCCACACCACCCCCGACCACACACACACCCTAACCACCCCCCCCCACCCCCCACCCCCACACCGCCCCCCCCACCACCCCCCCACCCAAGCACCCCCCCCCGCTCCCCAATACCCCCCCCAACCTCCCCGCCCCACCCTACCGACACACACAACCCGCCCCCCACCACAACCGCCCCAGCCAGACACCTGACTGCAACCCACCCCCCGCGCCACCCCCCACACCACTACCCCCCATCAACACACGCCGAACCGACCCCCCACCTAACCGATTCGCACCACCGATACCACCCATCAAAACCCTACCCCCTCCGCCCCCACCCGCCCTCGCCTCCACAGAGCACCCCCCCACCCAACCCCCGCAATCACCCACACCGCACCCACCCCCTCAAACCCCCCCACGCACCTCCACCCCCCAATGGCCAACCCCGAACAAAGCCCAAGCCGCCCCCCACCTACCACCCCACCCCCTACCCGCCCCAGGCAATCTCAGCCCCCCCCCCACGGCACCCCAACCCACACCCCACCTCCCACCCGACCCCCCGGCCATCCCTTGCACCCAACCCAAGAACCTCTACCCCCCCACCTCCCCCACTACCCCGACCACCGCCGACCACCAGTAGCCCCAACCACCCACCCGACCCCCCCTCCACCGGCCCCGCGCCCCCAAACACCTAAGCACCACCCACCACCGAACCACCCCCCCCCCTCCACCGAACAACCCGCCGTCGGACCTTCCGCCCACGAACCCCCCCCCCTCAAAGCGCTACCTCACCAACCCGACCACACCCCCCCACCCCCCCCCCCCCGGACCCCCACGCCAAACTCCCACCGACCCGCCCCCGCGCCCCTCGCCCCCTCGACACCCCCACAGCACAACCCCCCCCCCCGCCCCTCCACCACAACCACCGACCCCACACCACCACACCCAGCCCCCACCACACCACCCTCCAGCGTCAGCACTCGGCCACCCCCCCCACCCCCACCGACAAGCAAGACTGGGCCACCCAAACCCGCAGACACCGCACCCCACCAAAGCACCACCGACCCACACCATACCCAACCCATGTCCCCCAGCCCCCCGCCAGCGCTACAACCCCCCCCCACAGTCCCCCAGCCACCCTCCCTCCCCCTACCCACCCCACAACACCAAGAACGCCGCCGCAAACCCACGGCCCAACCCGCAGCCACCCCCCATCAAACGCCCCCATCGTGCCGAGCACCCAACCCCCCACGCACCACCCACGTCCCCCGGCCCCCCCCCCCCCTACCACAACCCCCCCACACTCCCCCCCACACCCCCACCACCCCTCCACCTCCGACCCACCCACCCAGCCCGCCGAGCCAAACAACACTTACATACAGCAAAACCCCACGCCCCCCCCGGCGCCACCACCCCACACATACCACCCCACACCACCCCCCCACACCCCCAACCCCTCGCCCACACCCCACCAAGCCGTCAACCCTCCCCCCGATCCCCCCCCACGGGGCCCCCTACCACCGGCCCAACCCCGCACGCCCCCGCCACTCCCTCAACCCAGCACCCCACACGCCAGTACTTTACCCCCGCACCCCGCCCCAACACGCAAACCCCCCCCCCACCAGCCATCCACCCAGCTGCCCCCCCGACCCCCCCCACTGCCCACGCCCAGCACCCCCGCATCCTCCCGGCCGATCCCTCCCGCCCCCCACAGCTCCCTCTCCGCCCAGCCACACGTCCCCGGCCTCCCTCCCGCCCCAACCCCGCCACCCCCATCACCACATGCGGGCCATCGGAGTCTCCCACCCCCTCCCCACCATACTCCCCACGCCCCCCGGCACCGCGGCACCAATCAACCCCCCCGGACCCCCCCAACAACCTTCCCCCCGCCGACCACCCACCCCCCACATCCAATAGAAACTAACCCGCGGAAGCCCCCCCACCAACAGCCCAACACCCAACGCCCCCACCCCCCCCACCACAACGCCCCAGACCCTAACCCCCCCTCCCCCCACCCCCCCCACCCCCCTCCCCCCGCCCCCCCTACACCACGCCACACAACCTCCCCCCACACTATTCCCCAACCCCCCCACCCCCCCCCCCCCGCTCCAGCCCGGAACCCCTCACCACCACCCCGACCCCCTGTCTCCCCCTCCCCCAACCCCCCCGCCGCACACCCCCCAACCCCAACTCGCCACCACCCAACCACGCGTCCCCCCCCCCAGACCACTTGTCACAGCCCCCGAGCCCCCAACGCAACACCCGCCCCCATCCCCCAAACTCCCCCCCCCACCCTCCCACCCCATCCACGCCCCCCTCCCCCACATAAACGGCCACCACATCCCCCCCCCCACCAACCCTACCGACAATAGGAGATGCAGCATGCCCGCCTCCTACGACCCGCCCACGCTCCACCCCGATCCACGCCCAAAGCCAGCAGCCAACACCGCCCCCCACCCCCCATCCCAAAACGACCCCCAGGCACCCCCCCCATGCCCCACACCCCCGCCCCCCCCCACCCCCGCGGACGCGAGTGTCCCCCCACCCTCGCCCCCCACCCCCCCCAAACGCCCCCCACCCCCCACCCCCACCCCCCACCAACCACCGCACACCCCACAGGCCCCCACAGCCCCCCCCCCCCCCCCACTACCCCCCACCACAACAGCCACCCCCCCTCCCCCCCACCCCCAACATCCCCCAACCCTCCCCCCAAACGCGCCCCCCCCTCGCACCACGCCCGCCCCCCGCCACCACACAGCGCCACCCCCCGTACCCACCCCCCCCACCCCTCCCCCAAGCCCCCACACTACCCCCCCACCCAACCCAGCCTCATGCCCACACCCCCCACACACCCCACCCACCCCCCCCACCCGCCTGACCCCCCACGAACAGCCCAGCCCATCCCCCCACACACACTCCCCTTACCCAACCCCCCGCCCCCCCAACCCCACCCCCCCCAACGCCCCACGCCACCCCCCCCCCTGCAATACCCCCCCCCCCCTCACCCCCAGCCGCCCACCCACCCCCCACCCCGAACCCCCTACACCAAAACCCCACCCAGCCGACCTCCACGCTCCAGCCCCCTTCAGACCATCCCCCCCCACCCCAACCCCCCCCACACGCGCCCAACCCCCCGCCACCCCCCAAAATGAATCCAGCCCCCACCCCCCCCCCCCCCCCGCACAACCTCCGCCCGCCCCCCACCCCCCCCCCACCACCCCGCCCCCACCCCCGACCCTATCACCCAGCAACTCCACACCCCACCCACCGCCCCCGACCGACCCCCAACACCGCTCCGGCCCCGACCCCGGCTTCCCTCGCCTACCCCTCCTCGACTACAGCCCCCCGCTCCACCACCTCCCCCTTCCACACCAAATCAACAACACATCCCGCCCCACCCCGCGACCCACCCCCCCCACCCCCCCCCCCCCCCCACCCACCCCACCCATCCCCATACACCCCCCCCCACTCAACACCACCCCCCCTCCCCGCACACCCCCCCCCTCCCGCACGTCAAATCGGCACCAACCAACCAATCCCCTCCCCCACACTCCAACCCCACACCCCCACACTCCCACCCCCCCTCCTATCCCCCCCCTCCCCACCACCCACAACCCGACCTCCCACCCCCACCCCAACCCACCAACCTATAACCCAAGCCCCAACTCCCGCCCACCCACCACCACCACCCTCACCAACCCCCACGCGGGCCCACCCCGACTCAAACCCGACACCCTCCCGTCAACCCACCCCCCGTGCGCCGGCCACACCCCCAACCACCCACCACCACCCCCCACCTTAAAGGCCCGCAGCCATCCGCCCCCACCCCACACCCCCACACCCCCCTGCCCCCCCCCCCCACCCAGCCCCCCTCGATGACGGTCCACCGGGTCCCGAAACCCCCACACCAACTCACCCCACACGCCCCGACCCGCACTAACGCACCCGTACCCCACCCAACCCACCCACCCCAAGACCCACCAGCAAATAGACCCAACCCCCCCCGCCCATCCCACTATCCGAAAACCCCCCCCCCGCCCCAACCCAACCCCCCCCCCCAACTCGGACAAACGCAACCACACCAGGCCCCCGGCTTCCGCCCGACACACCACCCCCGGTACAAAACCCCCCCTCCCGAAACCCAAACAAACCCAACACAACCCAACCCCGCCCACACGCGCACCGCACCCACTCCTCTACGGGTAGACCCACCCACCCCTCCCCACACCCCCCCCACACACCCCCCGACACCTGTAGCTCAGCCCTGTCCCCCCCCCCCCCCACCCACCCACCACACCAAAGCCGCAACCTCAAATCACACTACCCCAGCCCCGCGTTGTCCCCCCCCCACACCGCCGGAGCGGAAAGACACACCCCCCAGACCCCACCCCACCTGAAAAAAGGCAGGGTCTTCCCCTTCCCCCCACACGATCACCCCCCGCTCACGCCCCCCCCCCCCCACCCATAACCCCCAAGCCCCACCCCCCCCCCACCCCCCTCGCGTCCGACGCCACGCCCCCCCCAGCACCCCCCCCCACCCACCCCCCGACGCGCCCCACGCTCCCCCCCAAACCCACCCCCCCCAAACACCCCCCCCGCCCCCCCCCCCCCCCCCGCCACACCCCCCACGTGGTGTAACACGCCCCAACCCCCACACCAGTCCACCCCACCGCACCCCCCAGCCCAACCCCGTTGCGAACACCCCCCACCCGATAGCCCACTCACCGACGCCCCACAACCGCTCCCCCCCCCCCCGCCCCGAAACCCCATGTGCCCAAGCAACCGCGACCACCGGCCCCTCCCCAGCCACCCCCACAATCCACCCCAAACCCCCACACGACGCCGCCCCTCCACCCCCACTCCCCCCCCGCCCCCCCCCCGGCGGCCCGCCCTACCCCACCCCCCCCCCCCACCAACGCCAAACCCCCTCTCCCTCCCCCGCCCGCCCCCGCCTCCCCCCGACACCACACCACCCCCCCAGACCCCCACAGCACCCCACCCAAACCGCGACCCGGACACCCCACACCCCCCCCACCCCAACCCACCACCCCCCACCAGACCGCCCCCCCCGCGGGCCCCACACCCCTCTCACGCCAGCAACGCCTCCCTCCCCGTCACCCCCCCACACAAACTACAAAACGGTAACAGCCGAACTCACCCCACCCCCGCCACACCACCGCCCCCATCCCAACTCCCACCCCCCCCCCCCCCCCACCGCCACCAACCCCCCCCGAGCGCAACCCCCCGACCCCTGCCAACCCAGCAGGTCACCCAACCCACCCCACCCCCACCCCAACCTCAAAGCAACCCCCCCGCCCCACTCCCCCCCAAACGCCCCCCACCCTCCCCCCCCCACACACCCATCCCACCCACCCGGCCCACCCCCGCCCCCACCACCCCGCCCGTGCACCCCAACAACCCACCACATACCGACAACCCAAAAAACCCACCACCCACCATCCCCCCCACCCCCCGCAGCCCCACCCGACAGACCGACCCACCCCGACCACCCCCCACCCCCCCGACCGCCCCCAGACACCCCGCCCCCCCCCGCCCCGCCACTCCCCAGAAGCCACCAGGGCCTCCTCCCGCCACCACATAACTCCCTACCCCCCCCCCACCCCGCCCCTCACCCAACCATCTCCCCACGCCCCCCCCACCACCCCCCCTCCCGACTTCCCCCCCCCCCACCCCACAACAGACCTACCAACCCAACCTCCCCCCACCATCCGACCTCCCCCAACCCCCCCCCACGCCCCACCACCCCACCCCCCCACTCTCCCCCACCCCCATCCACCCCACCAACCCCACCCTACCCAAATCCACGAGACACAAAACCACCACCAACCCCAACCCCCAAAAACCCCCCAACCCCTCCCCCCCCACGACCCCCACCCCCCCCCCCGCCACACCCCCCCCCCCCCCCTTACCCCCCCCCGCACCCCCACCAACTCCAAGCCCCACACGCGCCGCGCAAAGCCGAACCCACCACTAACCCCCCCCCTCCCCACGCCCCACGTACCCCCAACCCCCCGCCCACCGTACACCATACCCACCCCATACAGTACAACGAACACCACCACACACCCAACACACCCACCCCAACCACCCCACCCACACCCCCCCCCCACCCCCCACACTAAACCACAGACAGACCCGACACCCACGGCTCCCCGGCCGCCCCAGCCCCCCCCAACACCATATGTCCTCCCGGCCCCGCCCACCCCCCTCCCCCCCCACCCAACCCGCCCATCGAGAGCAGCCCACCGCAACAACGGGGCACCCACAGCCCCCCCGCCCCCCCAAATCCCACCCACCCACACCCCGGACCCACCGCCTCCACCCACCACCCCACCCCCCCCCCACACCTCCCGCTCTCCCTCCCCTCCCATCCCCAGGCCACACCCCGCACCACAAGACCCCCCCCCCACCTCACACCCCGCCCACCCCCATCAACCCCCCTTAAGCCCATACAACCCCCCTTAACACCCGGAAACCCCCCTTACACCCGCCCACCCCCCCCCACCCCCCGGATCCCCCCCCCGCCTCGAATCGACCCACCCCTCCGCGCCAGCCCCGCACAGCACCAACCAGCGGCAACCCTCCTCAGACCCACCCCAGCCCCCTCCCCCCCGCGCCACCCCACCCCCCCCCAACACGTGCCAGCCCCCAACACCCCCAACCTAGACCAGAACCCCCCAGAACTCTCGTACCGACCGCCCTCCGAGTCTGTAGCACCCCACCCCCTGAACCCACCCCCCCCCCCCACCACCCCTCACACCCCCCCAGCCCCCCCGCCGCCCCCCAAAACCACTTGCCTCCCCGCCGCACCCCCCAAGCGCCCCAATACAACTACGCCCAGCACCACCCCGATCCGCCCACCCTACCCCCGGCACCAATTACACCCACCACACCCACCCCCCCCCACCCCAACCCACCACCCCCCCCCCCCCCCACGCCCACTCCACAAACGCCCACCCCACCCGACACCCACCCCTCCCCCCACCACCCCCCCCCGCCACCCCCGCCCCTACCCCAACCCCCCCACCCTCCCCCACCAACACACCCCCCTCCGCGCAGCGCCCCGACCACCGCCCCTCTCCCCCAAGCCTACGGATCCCCCCAAGCCCCCCTCCCAACCCCCGCCCCCCCCACCACCCCCCTTCCCTCCGCCCCCCCCCCACCAACCACCCCCCACCCCCACCCACCCCACCCCCCATCCCCACCGCACAAACCCAACACCCCCCCACTTAACAACCCCCCCACCCCGCCCCACCCCCCACCCCCACCTCCACCGCCAACCCCCCCCCACATACGCCCCACCTCACCCTCCCACCCAACCAACACCAAACCACAAAAAAAACACACAACCAGACCCCCCTGCACACACCCCCCACCCCCCCCTCCCCCCCCCCCCCCGGCCGCAACAAACCCTCCGCACCCCCCACAACCACCCACCATCCCCCACTACACCACCCCCCCCACCCTCACCCGGCTCCATCCTCCCCGCCCCCCCCCCCCCCCGCCCCCCCCTCCCCCAGCCCACCCCCTACCATCCCCCCCACCCCCCCCCCGCCTCCTCCACCCCCCCCCCCCACCACCCCCACCCCCCTCCCCCTCCCCATACCCCACCACACCACCCCCACCCATTCCCCTTCCCCCACCACCCTCCTCCTCCCCTCCCCCACCCCCCCCCCCCCCACCACCACCACCCATCCCCCCCCCCCTCCCACTCCCCCCCCCCCCCCGTCCCCTCTCCTCCCCAATAACACCCCCCCCCAACTTGACCCCCACACCCCCCCCAAACAACTCAGCTCCGAGCACCCCCCCCCCCTACCCACCAGCCCCCCCCCGCCCACCCCCCAACCCCCCCCCGACCCCCCACCACCCCCCCCCCCCCTCCCCCAGCCCCCCGCCACTTCCCAATCACCCCCCCCCCACACCGCCCACATTCCCCCCCCCCCCCCCCCACCCCCAACCCCCCACCCTCCCCCCACCCCTTTCCTCTCCCGCCCGCCCTACCCCCCCACGCCACCCCCCACAACCCACACCCCTCGCCCTTCGCCCACACCCCACCCCCCCTCCCCCACCGCCCCCCCCCACCCTCCCGCACTCCCCCCCCCCCCCCACAACCCCCCCCCCCCCGCAACTCCCAAGCGCTTCCTCCCCAAAACCCTCCGCTACTCCCCAACCCCACCCGAACCCCACCCCCTCCCCTCCACACCACCGCCCCCCCCGCCACTACCCCCGCCCACCACACACACTACTCCCCCCACTCTCGCCCACCCGCCTGCCCGCCCCCCCCCAGACCCCCCGCCCACACCCCCTCACCCACCCCCACCACCCCCCCACCCCCCCCCCCGCCCCACCCCCCCCCCCCCCCCCCCCCCCCCCACCCTCCCCCCCCCCACCCCCCTCCATCCTACCCCCCTACGCCCCCCCCCCCCCCCCACCCCCCCTCCCCCCACACCCCCCCCACCCACCCCCCCCCCCCCACCCCCCCCCCCGCCCCCACCTGCCCACTCCATCCCCCCCCGAAACCTTCGCCCCCGCCACCCCCCCTCACCAACCCCCACCCACACATCCGCCCTAGACGACCCGACCCCCCCCACTCCCCCCCCCCACCCCACCACCCCCCTTCCCTTCGACCCCCCCCCCTGCCCCCCCCCCCACACCCCCCCTAACATACCCCCCACCGCGTCACCCCACGCCCCCCACTCCCCCCTCCGAGCCCCCCCCACCCCACCCCCCCTCCCCCCCGGCCCACCCACCCCCCACCCCCCACCCACCCACCCGTCCACCCACCCCTTCCACCTCGCCCCACACACCCCCCCCCCCCCACCCGGCCCCCCCTCCACCCGGAAACTCCTCCCATCCCCCCCCCTTCCGCCCCCCCCACACCCCCCATACCCCCTTCCCCCCCCCCCCCACCCCAAACCCCCCCCTCGCCACTCCCCCTCCCCCCCCTTAATTTTTTTACCCCCCCCCACCCACCCCAGCCCCCCCCCCCCCGCCCACCCACGACCAGCACCCCCCGCTCCCACCCCCAGCACGACATTCCAACCCCCTCCATACCCCCGCCCCCCCCGCCCCCCTCCAACCCACCCCCGACCACCCGCCCCCGCCCGGACCCACACCGCGCCCCCCTCCAATCCCCCCGCGACTTCCCCGGGTGCCCCGCCCCACCGTGCCCACCCGCGCGCCCCAAACACCACCAACCCCCCCACCTCCACCCGCAAACCAACCCCCCCCCCCCCCAACCCCACCCAACGCCCCCCCCCACGCCCCCCACGCCCCCCACACCCACCCGACCCTCCCCAACCCTACACAACCCCCCCCCGACCCCCCCCCCCCCCACCCCCCCCTCTCCACCCCCCCCCCCGCCCCCCCACCCCCACCCGACCCCCCCCCCACCCACCCCCCTCCACCGACCCCCCACCACCAAACCCCCCCCACCCCGCCCCCCACCCCCCCCCACACCCCCACCCCACCCCGCCCACCGCCCACCCCCCCCCACCCACCCCCACCCCCCCCCCCCCCCCTCCCCCCCCCCCCACCACCCCCCCCCCCCACCCACACACGCCCCCACCCCCACCGCCCCCCATCCGCCGCCCACCCCCCCCCCACCCCCCCCCCCCCCCCCCCCCACGCCCCCCCACCCCCCCACCCGAAGCGCCCCCGAGTCCCCCACCACCCCCCCCCCCCCCCCCCTCCCTCCCTCTCTCTTACCCCCCCCTCCTCAACACCCCCCCGACCCCCCACCCCACCACCTCCCCACACCCCTCCCACCCCCGCCCCTCCCCACCACACTCCCCCAACCCCCCGTATCCCCCCCAACCGCCCCTCCCCCCCCCCCACGCCCACCCCTCCTCCACGACCCCCCCCCCAGCCAGCCTCCCCCACCCGCCACCTAACCAACGCCCCACCCCCCCCACCCACCACCCCCCCACCACCGCCGCCCCCAGCCCCCCCCCACGACCCCCCCCCCCCGCCCCCTCCCCCCCCATCCCCCCCCCCCCCCCCCCCCCCACCCCCCCTAAAAAAATACCCCCCCCCACCCCCCCCCACACCGCCCCCACCCCCACCCCCCCGCCCACACACACCAACACCGACCCACCCCCCCCCTCCCCCTATCCCCCGCCCCCGCCCACCCCCCCTACCCCCTCTCACCACCCCCCCCGTCCCCCTCCCCCCCCCTCCCCCCCCCCCCCCACCCCCCCCCCCCCCCCCCCTCACACCCACCCCCCCCCCCATCCCCCCCCCTGCCCCACCCCCCCCCCCCCCCCACACCCCACCCCGACCCCCTACCCACCCCCCCCCCCCCACCCTCCCCCCTCCTACCCACCCCCCCACAAACCACCCACCCCCTCCCAACCCCCTCCACACCCCCCACTCCCCCCCCTACCCCCCACCCCCCCCACCATCCAGCCCACCCACCGCCCCAGAAGCCACCCCCAAGACACCTCCCCACCCCCTAACCGCGGGCCCCCCCCCCCCGAGACTCCACCCCAACCCGACGACCCCGGCGCCCCCACCCCCCCTCCCCCCTACCCCCCCACCCACCCACCCACCCCCCCCCCCCCACCCCCCCCTCCCCCCTATCCCCACCCCCCCCTCCGCCCCAGCCCCACGCCCCCCCGAAAACACAGCCCCCCCACCCGCACAACAACGCCCCTCCTCCCCCCCCCCACCCCTACCCCCCCCACTACCCCCCCCCCCTACCCCACGACACCACCCAACCGCCACCCCCCACCCCCCCCTCCACCCCCCCGCCCCCCCCCCCCCCCACAAACCCATCCCCCCCCCCCCACCCCCAACCCCCCCACCCCCACACCCCCCGTCCCCACGCAGCGCCACCCCCCCCACCCCCCCCCTCCCCACCCCCCCGCCACATCCCCTCCCCCCACACATAAAAAAAATCCCCCCACACACCCCCCCCCCCACACCCAACCACCCCCACCCCCCCCCTCCCCCCCCCACACCCCCCCCCCCCCCCCACCCCCTACCCGCTACACACCCCGCCCCCCACCCCCGTCCGCCCCACCCCTCCCCCACCCAAACCCCCCCAAAAAAAATCCCACCCCCCCCCCACCCCGCACCCACAACCACCCACCCACCACAACCCCCCCCCACACCAAAAAAAATACCCCCCCCCAACCCCCCCCCCCCCAACGTCACCCCCCCCCCCGCCCCCACCACCCCCCACCTCCCCCCATCCCCCCCCCCCAACGCCTCTCTCCTACACCCCGCACCCCACCCCCCCCCCTCCCAAATAACCCCCCCCCCACCCCCCCTCCTCGCCCCCCCTAACGACCCCTACTCCCCGCCCCCCCCCTATCCCCCCACCCCGTACCCCCCCTCAGCCCCACCACCCCCCGCCACCCCTCCCCCCCCCCACCATCCCCCCCCCCCCCCCACCCCAACCTACCCACCCCCCCTCCCCCCGACCCCACCCCCCCATCCCCCCCCCCCCCCCACAACCCCCCCCACCACCACCCCCCCCCCCACACCACCCCCCCCCCCCCTCCCCCCCCATCCGCCCCCCCCACCCCCACAACCCCCCCCCCCCACCACCCACCCAACCCCCCCCACCCCCTCGGCCACCTCTTCCCCTCCCCCCCCCCCCCACCCGCCCCCCACACCCCCCCCCCACCCCACCCCTTCACCCCCACCCCCCCCAAACCCCCCCCCCACCGAACCACCCCACCCCTCACCTCACCCCCCCCAGCCACCCACCCCCCCTCCACCCCCACCTTTCCCCCCACCCTACCGATCCCCCCCCCCCGCCCCCGCCCCCCACCACCCCACCCCCCACGAATCACCACACCCACCCCCCCCCCACCCCCCCCCCCCCCCCCCGCCCCCCCCCCCCACCTCAACCACACGCGCCCAGTAGATGTATCCCACCTACCCCACTCCCCCCAGCCCGTCCTCAATCAACCCCCCCCTCCCCAGCGAACC
Source organism: Ophioderma brevispina (assembly GCA_023653785.1). Taxonomy (NCBI): domain Eukaryota; kingdom Metazoa; phylum Echinodermata; class Ophiuroidea; order Amphilepidida; family Ophiodermatidae; genus Ophioderma; species Ophioderma brevispina. Next base: position 28,640 of record JAMKCH010012039.1, on the reverse strand, counting down.
CTCCCCCCCCCCCCACCCCCCTGCCCCCAGCCCCTCCGCCCACCCCTACACCCCCCCCGCCCTACCCCCGGCCCCCCACCCCCCCCCACCCCCAACCCCTCCACCCCCCCCCCACCTTCCACCCCCCCGCAGCCCCGGCCCGACCCGACCGAGACCCCTCCCCGCCGCCCCACATCCCCTCCCGCCCACGCAGCCGGAACACGCCAAGCCCCCCCCCCCGCACCCCCCCCCACCACCCCCATACACCACTCCCTGCCCCACCCCCCCCTCCTCCACCCCCCCCCCCCCCCCCCCCGCGACCCCACCCCCCCCGCTCTCTCCATCCCCACACACTCACCCCTCCCCTCACCCTCAGTAACATACCCGACCCCCCCCCCCCCCCCCCTCCCCCCCCACGCCACCCCCGCCCCCCTCACCCATGCATTTCCACCCGCAACCCCCCTCCCTCGGCAGCCCTACCCCCCCCCCCACACCCGCCCCCCCCGCCCGCCGACCCCCCGGCACCCCTACACCCCGCCCCCACCCCCTCCAAGGGCCCCCGCCCCTCCCCACCCACCCCCCCCCCCACTCCCCCCCAACCCAATCCCCCGCCCCCCACCCCCCACACCCCCAACCACCCACCCAACACCCTAACCTGTTCCGAACCAGCAACGCCCCCTCACCAGCCCTCCCCCATCCACCCACCCCCCCCCGCCACCCACCCCCCAGCCACCCCGCCACAAACCAGCCCGCAACCCCCCCGCCCCCACCCCCGACCCCCCCCCCCCCCCCGATTACACCACTCCGCGCCCCCACCCCCCCACACATCCCCCCCACCCCCCCCCGCCCCCCACCCAACTAACCCCCCCCCCCCGCACCCCAACCCCCACTCCCACCACGCGCAACCCCATAACCACCCCCACTGACCCCCCCCCCACCCCAACCCCCCACAAAACGCCCCCCCCCTCGACCCCCGCACCCCCCCTCCCCCCCCGCCGCGCCCCCCAACCCCCACCGCCACCACCCCAACCCAACCCCCACCCCCACCCCACCCCCCGACCCACCGGCCAAGGCGACAAGCCCCCGGCCCCCACACAGCCCACCCCCCCCCCCCCCCCCCACCCCACGCGCCCCCCAACCACCCCGACCCCACCCACCCACCCCGCCGACCCACCCGCCCCCCGCCGCCCACCCACCCCCCCCCCCCCCCGCGGCCCCCCCCCCTCCACACCCCCCGCTCCCCGCGTCCCCCCCCCACCCGGCACCACCGCCCACCCCCCCCCACCCACCGCCCCCCAGACCCCCACACACCGCCACACAACCCACCACGAGTAACCCCAAACACCAACCCCCCCCCGACCCCACCCCCCCCCCCCCAGCCCCCGCCACCTCCCCCGCAGACCCCAACCACCCACCCCCCCCCCCCAGGCCCCCCCCTCACCCCCCCCAATACGCTCCCCCCCACACCACCCGCCCCCCCCCCCTCACCCCCACCACCGCCGCCCCACCACCATCCCTCCCCCCCCGCCCCTCGCCCCAACGCACCACAATCCACCCCAAAACCCGCAGACCCCCCACCCCCCCCCCCACACCCCACCACCCCCACCCCAACCCCCACTCAACCCCCCCCACCCAGAACCACCCCCCTCACCCCACACCCCCCACCCCCCCCACCTCCCCTACGCATCACCCCCCCCGCCCCCCCCCTACCCCACCACCCCCCACCCGCGCCCCCATCCCCCCCCCACCCCCCCCCCCCCCCTCCCACCCACTCCCCCCGCCCGCCCCCCCCCCCGCCACCCCCCCATCCCACCTCCGCTCCCCTCTAACCACCACCCCCCACCTCCCAACCCCCTAACCCACCCATCTCCCCCCCCCCACAGCCCCCCACCGCATTCCCCTCCCCAACACTCCTCCCCCCCCCCCCGCCCCCCCCCTTCTTCCCCCCCCTACCCCCCCCCGCCATCCTATCTACCCGACCCCCTCCCCCCCACCCCACCCCCCCACCCCCCCCCCCCCCTCCACCCCACCCTCACCCCCCTCCCCTCACCCCCCCCAACAACCCCCCCTACCCCCCACCCCCCCCCCACCCCTTCCCCCCCCCCCCTCCCCCCCCCCCCTCCTCCACAATCCCCCCCCCCCCCCCCCCAACACACCCCCCCCCCACCCCCACGCCCCCACGCACCCCGCCCACACCCCCCCCAGCACCCCCCAACTCCCCCCCAACTCCACCCCCCAGCCCCCCACCCACCCCCACCCCCCCCCCCCCCACCAGCCCCCCCCCACCCTCCCCCTCCGCCCCCCACCCCCCCCCCCCCCCCACCCCAACACCCCCAACCCCCCCCCCCCCCCCCCCCTCTCCACCTTCCCACCCCACCCCCCCCCCCACACCACCCCCCCCACCCCCCCCATTCCCCCCCCACCTCTACCCACCCCCGCCACCTCGCCCCCCACCCACACCCCGCCCCCCCCCCCCTCCCGCTCGCCCACCCCACCACCACCCCCTCCAGCCCCCCCCCCCCCCCACCCCTCCCGCCACCCCCCCCCCCAGCCACTACTTCCTAACCCCCCCCCCCCACCCCCCACCCCCCCCCCCACCACCCACACCCATACCCACTCACACCACCACCCTCGCCCCCCCCCCACCCCACCACACCTCCCCCCCCACTCCCCCCCCCCCCCCCCGGCCCCCCCACATCCCCTCCCCCCCCACCCCACCCACCTCCCGCCCCACACCACCCACCCACCCCACCTCCCCCACCCCCCCCCCGCGGCCCCCACGACACCCCCTCCCCCACCCCCCCACACCCCCCAACACCCCCACCCCCCCCCCCCACCCCAACCCACATCTTACCCCCCCGCCCCTCCCCCTACCCCCCATCCCCACCCACGCACCCTCCCCCCCCCCCCCCCATCCACCCCTCCACCCCAACCCTCCACCCCCCCCCACCCCCACTCAAAAAAAATAAAAAAATTACCCCCCCCCACCCCCCCCCCCACCCCCCCCCCGCCCCCCCGCCCACCCACCCCCCCCCCCCATCACCCCCACCTCACTAACCACCCCCCGCCCCCCCCCATCCCTCCCCCACTACCCCCCTCCCACCCCCGCCGCCCCCCCCCCCCCCCATTCCCCCACCCCCCCCCCTACCCCACCACCGCCCCCCACCCGCCCGACCCCACCCCAAACCAAACTACCCCCCCCCCACCCCACCCCCCCCCCACCCCCAACCCCTCCCTATCCCCACGCAAACGCCCCCAACCCCCAACACCGCCACCCCCCCTTCCCCCCCTCCCCATCCCCGTCCAACCCAGCAACCCACCCACCCACACTCCCCCCCCTTACCATCCCACCCCCTCCCCCCACCAATCGCCGACCCCCCCACCCCCCACCAACCGCCCCCCACCACACACCCCCCCCTGCCCGCACCTACACCCCCCCTCCTCGCCAACCCCATCATATCCCGCCCCACCACCACCCCCCCCCACCTACCCCACACCCACCCCGACGCCCAACACCCCCCCCCCCGCACCCCGCCACCACCACCCCTACGCCCCCACCCACCCCCCCCCGTCCAACTCGCCCCCCCCCCCCCCCCCACCCCCCCCCCCCCCCCCCCCCCACCCTACCCCCCCCCCCCCCACCATCCTCCCCCACACCCCCCACCCCCCCCCCCCTACCACTGCCCCACCCCCGCACCCCCACACACCCCACTCCACCCCCTACCCCCCCACACCCTTAACATCCCCCCCCCCCCGCCCGCCCCCCCCCCCCCCCACCCCCCCAACGTCCCCCCCCCCCCCACCCTCCCCCCCCCCCACCCCCCCCACCAACCCCTCTCCACCCCACCCCCCCCCCCACCCCCCCTATCCCCACCCCCACCCCCCCCCTCCCCCACCCCCCCTTCACCCCCCCCACCCCGCCCACCCCCCCCCCCCACCCCCTCCCCTCCCCCCACCCCCCCCCTCCCACCCCCCCCACCCCCCCCCCTTACCCACCCGCCCCCCACACCACCCCCCACCCCCCCCCCACCCCCCCCCCCCGTCTGGACCCCCCCCTTCCCCACTCCCCCCCCACCCACCCCCACCCCCCCCCCGCCACCCCCCACCCCCCTACGCCCCCACAAACCCTCAACCTCCACCCCTCCCCCCCCCCCTCCCACCCCCCCCCCACCCCCATACCACAACCCCCCCCCACACCCCCCCACCCCCACCCACCCCACCCCCCACCCCCACCCCCTCCCCCCCCACCCCACACCACCTCCCACCCCCCACCAAACCCACACCACCACCCTCCCCCACCCACCCCCCCCCCCTCACCCCCTTCCACCCCCCCCCCCCCCCCGCCATCCCCCCCCCCCCCCACCACTCGCACCCCACCCCCCCACTCCCCATACTCCCCCCCCCCCCCCCCCCCACACCCCCATCACACCCCCGCCCCCCCCCCTACCCCCCAACCCCACACCCCCCCCGCCCCCACCCACTCCCCCTCCACCATCCCCCCACCCCCCCCGCCACCCCCCACCCCACCCCCCCCCCCCTCCCCCTAAAAAAATAACCCCCCCCCACCCCCCCCCCCCACACCTCCCCACCGGACCCGCCCCCCCCCACCTCCTCCCCCCCACACCCCGCACCTCCCCCCCCCACCGCTCCCCCCCGCCCCCCCCTACACCTCACCCACCTTAACCCGAACCCACCCCCCCATCCCCCCCCCCCACCCCGCCTCCCTGTCCCAAATTCCCCCCCCGCTCCCCCCACCCCGATCCCCCCCACCTCCCCCACCCCCCTCCATCCGCCCCCCCACCCCCCGAAACAACCCCCTCCCACCCACCCACCCCCCCCCCCCCCTCAGCCCCCCACACCCCCCCCCACCCCACACCCTTCCACACCGCCCCCCCCACCCCCTCGCAGCCCCAGCCCACCAAGGCCTGCCCCCACACACCCCCACCGCCACCCACCCACCACCCACCAACCATCCGCCAACCATCCACCCTCCGCACGGAACTCCTCCCCCCAGCAGCCAGCCCTACCTCCCAAACCCCCCCCCCCACCCCCACCCACCCCCCCCCCCCCCCCCCCCCACCTCCACCTCATTCCGCCCGCCACAGACCCCCTCCCCCCAGCCCACACCCACCCCGAACCACCACCCACCCCCCCCCCCCCCACTACACCACCCCCCCCACGCCCCCGTTTCAACCCACCCCCCACCCCCACCCACCGCCCCGCCCCATCCCAACCCTCCCAACCCCCCAACACCCGCCCCTCTCCCGCCTCCCTGACAAACATCCCCCGCCAAAAACACACCGCCCCCCCCCCCCGCCCCCCCTCGACACTTCAACCCCACTACACCCCCCAACCACCCCACCCCCCACCACCCAATCAACCACAAAACCAAAAAACCCCACACACAAAACCACCCCCCAAGCAAAAGCTGCCCACACCCACACCCCCCCCCGCCAAACGCGCGCTGCCCCCCCCCTCACCCCCCCCCCCGCCCCACCCCCCCTCCCCCCCCCCCTCCCCCCCCCCCCAACCCCACCCACGCCCCACCCCCCCCACCCCACCCTACAACCCACCCCACAAAGGCCACACTCCAACCCCACACTCTCACCCACCAACCACCCCCACCCCCCGGCCCCCCACACCTCCACGCACCCCCACCCAACCACGAAACCCCCCCACCCCCCTTCCGGTCCCACCACCCAACCATACAACCCCCAGCCGACCACCACTCCACACCACCTCGGTCCCAGTTCGGCCCACCCCACGGGCCCCCTTCACCGATCCCCCCCCCCCCCCCATCCACCCCACCACCCCCCCCCCACCCCCCCTAAAAAAATACCCCCCCCCACCCCCCCGACCCCCCACCCCACCCCTCACGCCCCCACCAAACCCCCTATCCCCCACACACCAACCTTCCTTCCCCACACCACACCGCCCCCCACCCACACCGTCGAACCCCCACCTACCCCCCCAACCCGCCACCCCGCACCCCACACGCCCCCACCCCCCACTCCACCCCGCCCACCCCGCCCACCACCAACCACACCAAGCCCCCCACCCCCGACGCCCTCCCCGCCACATCTTCCCCCCCCCCCCCCCACCCCCCAAGCCCCGACCTCCGCCCACCCCACCACCCACGCCCCCCCCTTCCCACCCCCCCCCCCCCACCCCCACCCACCGCCTCCCCCCCACCCCTCACCCCCCCCCCCCACCCCCCCTCCCCACCCACCCCCACCCCACAACCCCTAACCCCCCCCCCCACTCAACCCCCCCCCCCCGCTCCTTCCCTCCCGCCCCACCGCACCGCCCCCACGCCACCCCCCCGACCACCATCCCCGACCCAGCAACACACCACCCCGCCCCCCGCCCGCCCCCCAACCCCCACCCCCCCCCCTCCCCCCACCCAAACCCCCCGCCCCACCTCCCCCCCCGCCCCCTCCCACGCCCCCCCGCCCTCACCCACCACACTCCCCAACCCCGCCCCCCCGCACGCCCCCCCTCCCCCCGCCCTCCCCCCCCGCCCCCCCCCGCCACCCCCCCCCCCACCCACCCCTTGCCAAAGTGCAGCACAATTCTACAGATTCCCATAAAGACCCAGTTTGACTTGTTCCAGATCAGGAAACCAAAATTAGTCCAAGTGACGGTTTAGTATAGCATGATGGTTCCATCATCACTTCAAACATTTCAATTATGGGAGGCATTTTTAGAGTATTACGATTCTTTGCTGTGTCGCCGTATTCACGTATCCTCCCTGGAATTTTTACCACCCGGGTGATTGTTGTCCTAGGGACCAGGGTCCTTCGACCCCTGTCCCTATGAACAATAGCCCTAACCGGACTACAAGAACCGGCGGTCCTCGCGGACCATGGCGTCTAGGTCATGTGGTCTTCACCCTTTGGACCCCTGTTCCTAGGATACAGTCCTTGCTTTAATGTTGCTAATTTTCACCCCGGCCATGGCCTTCCTCCAGGTCAATATTCTTTCACCCCAGGATCCCTCTCTCCTAGAAAGAGTAGTCCTTACTTCAGTAATTAGTTCTAGATTTTTTATATTTTTAACCGACTATCGTTTCCTATCGGCCTAGTAGTTCCTTTTATCCAACCAGTGAAAGTACCCATTGTGTCCCCCGTTACTTGGTAGTCCTGATCACGTAGACACAATAGGTATGAATGAATCGATGGTTAATAAGAGTGTGATACACTGGTATAAAAAACAGAACTGTCGTTCACCGCCTTCGTGGGTCTAAGCGTAAGGGTTCCTGACTGTACGGGTGTGAATGAACCAGGTTCGAGTCCTAGTAGAGTATGTTTTGTTATTTTAATTGTTTTTTTAATGCCCACGGTTTTGGTCAATTTTAAGTGTTTGCGTAATTTGGCGGTATGTGTCGGATCACTAGCCAGGTTTGATTGTCCACTGGGACAAATTACACTTTTCATGTCCTGAAGACCAACATTTTCAGGTAATAATAAGACTTTTTTTTTTAAAATTTCAGTTCGGTGCTACGATCGTCCTCATTACCTCATAGGTTAAAATAATTTTCAGTAAGCATGTCGATGGAATTTACTTAACCCAACGCCATTGTACTCTCACAAAATCTCACAAAATGTACAGGCTGGTTGTGCGTTTGTGTAATTGTTTTGTTAGATTTTTGTACCTTGTATTTTTGTAAGATTGAGATGATTTAAGGCTAAAGGGAACCACACACACACTCCACACACTGCGCGCGCGCACACACACACACATGCCCCCCACAATATGCACTAAGAGAACACCACACACCACACACACACACACACACACCCATAAACTACACACACAACGCCACCGCACACACGCACACACACACACACACACATGCACCACACATGCACAATACGTACACACACGCACACACAAACACCACATGTAAACAACAAAACAAGACACAATGCATATAAATCACACAAATAGAAAAAGAATAAAGGAAAACGCACATGCTTGAGCATCGTCGCATTGAATTCAAAACATTGATACAAGAACCCAAGTGAGTGGGGTTTAGAGTTAATTGTTTGAGTCTTTTTATCATTTGGAACTTAATGGAATGTTGGCCGATACAGTTACATAAATCAATTAAACAATAATTAAATCATAACGTTTTAAGGTGAACAGTATCCTAAAACTGCAATTATACCTAAACTTTTTTAAAGGCAGATTCCTATCGCAATGCGTATGATATTTAGCGGCGCACTGGTTCTCATTGTGCAGTTTGTGAAATTCATTCTGATTAAGTTCAATAACATAACACACAAGATCATTCTTTCGAATAGACTAAAAGGAAGCTAAGTTACTACTCTTATTTTGTACTTGGAACGATCTTTTCGGGAACAGTTTCACCGATCTTCCCGTGCAAGCCACTGCAAGGAAAGTACTCTGTCAGTGAGAAAAAAATATTGCACTTTTTACGACATTCCTGTGCGGCAATATCAAAATATTCTCTTAATAATGCACGTCTACCAGTTTTGAGTTGGATAGTGGCGTTTGGTATTATGAGTACTGTGTTTGTCCATATTTCTACATACTCCAGTGTTCATATATCAATCAAGAATTTACGGCCCATTTATTGGTTTTATTTGGGAACATCTCGAGCCTAAAAAAATATGTTTGTTTCAGTTGTTGTTTTTTATCTATTTTATAATGACTCAATAAATTCTTTAAATATTAAATACAATTAAATATGTAGGTGAACTGCCAATTTACCTTTTTTCTGCCTGCCCTAGGCAGAAGAACACATTAGGATCACTTGTCCCTGTTTTTGTTGATGTCTGTTGTTGTTGTAGTTTTGAAGTCTGTTTTTTGTTTTGTGATGTCTTGGGTGTTTTGGGTGAAAAGGGTTCACTTTGGCGCTGTAATATCCACATACTTAGATGGATTTAAATCAAACTTTGGTCACAGGTACAACATGTCATCCCCCAATTGTTGATGAGGTCAGAGGTCACCTACTAATGTCAAAGGTTCATGTGAGTCAGTTGTAAAATAGGGCTGAAAAGTAAAAATTGACCTCATTTGAAAAGTTGAAGTGTCAAATTGGAACTAACTTGGTTTATGGAGTTTGCCAGCAACCTTCATTTTGTTTATGAGGTGTTCAAAGGTCACATATCAAGGTCAAAAGTCATGTTAGGTCAACTGTAAAATATGCTGAACAATGTAAACTGGCCTTATTTGCAAAGTTGAAGTTCAACATTGGAACCAAACTTGAATCTTAGGTGCAACATGGGATCACTCACTTGTTGATGAGGTCAGATGTCACATACCAATGTGTCCAAAGGTCATGATGAGATCAAGTTGTAACATAGCTGAACCTGGGAAAAATGGCCTCAATCTGAAAAGTTTGGAGAGATCCACTTGGAATCGAAACTTGTTTATGGAGTTGACATTCAACCATCATTTTGTTTTGACGTAATATGTCACTATCAGGTAACAAGGACACATCAAGGTCAGAGGTCGTGTTTTAGGCCTATCATTCACAACGTCGTCGGTGCGGTAGGCTGTACACAACGGTCGAGTACCGATGTATTTTTTTACGATACTTTTCCCTGGATTATTGAGGTTAAGTGTTTCTCTTATGCCATTGACCATGTTGTAGTAAACACTTAACACTCAGGTCGTTATAATGACACACTAAATCTTAAGTGTAATGTTAAAAAAACAACCTATATTTTGGCAGATTCCTGGTCTTATTTTACGTTTTTGTAGTTATAACGGCTTTCTATAAATCTTTATTCTGTGCCTCAATATTTCATTATTAATTATTTTGTGTTATTATATTTCAATACTATTTGTAGTACGCAGTGCAGCTAGTAGTAACTTACATTTTCTTCACATTTATGGGATCTCAGGTAAAATACAGATGCAAATTCTTGACATGTTTTTGAGAGAGACATAATGTAGGCGCTTTTCCAGAGAAAGGCCCGACATAGATGTGGCCTATCTCGAGAAATGCCGCCATAGATGTCGGCCTATTCAGAGAACGGCCTACATCATAAGTGCATCTTTCTCGAAGCAAATTATGAACATTGTTGCAGACAATCTTCCACATACTTAATTACACCCTAACGCATTCCCAACACATGCAAGATTTCTTTAATTTTGACCAAATTTCCTTTAAGAAAAATTCCAAAATTTGAAACAAACGAGGCGACTAAAACCGTTTCCCTTAACGAAAAAACTTACCTTTAAGTGATGTGATATCTGACTTAATTCAATATATAAATAATCATAAATTCACATGAGTAATAGCAAATAAACAAAATAAACAGGATTTGCCAGTTGTGCATTTCATATATACTCCGGTGGCATTTCGTGGACACAGATGTTTTAGATCAATTTAAGACATTTTCTCTGACGTCATCGACTCTATGTGGCAGTAACATACTTGTTCATCGAGAGATATATGGGCACTATCCTATAGTTAATATGCTAAAACAAAATAGATTTATAAATTTATGATTATTTTACTGGTTGTTTATTATATTTTATTATTAAAATTATTATTATATTATTATTATTAGCCTGGTAGCAGGTTAGGGGAAATTGGCTATTGTTTATTTGTTATGCACTAATTAAGTCGTTTTCCCTCAACTTCCCAAATTTCTCCAAACACTCAAACAACTGAATTTACCTTTTATTTATTTTTTGGTGTTTTTAGATTTTACTCTGAACTTTATAGGCTGTAGATATTACAAACTATACTTCTGAATCCTTATGGTTACACACAGATGTGGTACACTTTTTATCATGATTGGGTCAATTTAAAAATGTTTGACCCCCCTGTACCAACATTTGTCTTGGCTTATCCTTAAGGCCACTTGCAGTACTTAAGCATCGCGTTTCAGGGTTTCAGGCATAATTTTAATCACTCAAACCATTTGTACTTGAGATGTTTTACAATTGTCTGCTAGTCTCCCGGGTATCTGTAGGAGTATAATGTAGTAGTAGTAGTATGTATAGTAGTATGTATAGTAGTAGTAGCCCGGAGTCGTAGTAGCATGTAGTAGTAGCATGTTGTAGAGTAGTATATGTAGTAGTTTGTAGTAGTTTGTAGGATATGTAAGTAGTAGTAATAGTAGTCGTAGTATGTAGTTTAGTAGTATAGTCGTAGTAGTCGTCGTAGTAGTAGTAGTATATTAGTCTTGTAGTAGTATATGTATAGTAGTAGTATATGTAGTCGTCACAGTATGTAGTATTAGTATTATTATAGTAGTATATGTATTATTAGTAGTAACGTATAAGCTTATGTCTGGGTAGGAGGGAAATTGCGCCTTTCTTATGCACGAATTTGTATACTTTTAGGGGGCAATTTCGTTCCACTTAAACTTATCCTTTGTTTGCGCTTGATTCTGTCAAAGGATTGAATATTAATTAATGCAATTAGAAAATAATCCCCTCAGACTAAAAAGGATATAATATTAATCTCATTTTCATTATAAGCTAATGAATCATTCAAATTTCCCCCTGAGTGTCCTTCTAAGGTAATTATTTATTATTAAATATATTATTAAATAGTTCCACATATTTTACCTTTGGGACTTATTTGGATATAGCTGACCCCATATGTAGCACCGCAACAGAGTTTTTGAGGTCACGGTTCATCAAGGGGTAATTTGAACTTTATTGGCAACAAATAATCCTGCATATAATTGTCACGCTACCCATATACTGTGTACTCAATGATTACTGAGCAAGGGTACCCTCCGACATGTAAAATGTCATCTAGGGTAAATTTTTCATTCACTGTAGGTCTATAAAATCAATGGATTTAAAGAAAATTGGAAGGAGTGGATCGAGCTTTTGAACTTCCTTCACATGTGAGTCAAAGGGGCTCTTTGGATCATGTGGTTAGGCGGACCTAATTCGCACTACTGCAATCAGAGTGCTGCTTCAATTATGAGCAACCAGTGGTGGAGGATTCTGGCGTTCTTTCATGGTTCCTGGGGATGCCTCTATTTCACGAATGGATAGAAGCACCTCCTGAAAAATGAAATCATGCAGGAATCTCCGCCACTGAAAGTATGTATTACAATCCGTTTAGGTCACCAAGTGTATTGAAATTTAATGGGGTGGTTTCCATGAGGTGACACCCTTTTCTGACCTAACTTTACTGAAGACCACACCTGTGGATTCGGAAACCTTAATGGGCAGTGGAATAAACCACATAAACCCCTCGTGGTGGTTTATTCCGTTAAAGACACTATCATGATTTGCTAAACAGAAAATCGAAAAAAATCATCCAAAAATTAGATTTTTTTTTTTTCATTGAACGTAACAGTACAGGTATGCTAACATACCCCTGCAATGATAAGACATAACCAACCTAATAGACAATCGGAAATTTTAAGTCATTACTGTTCTTTCGGACACTTACTACAACACGTAATTGGGATGGGGAATCGTATCTTGGAACACTGCCGTTTTTCTACTTCCTTTTTCTTCAATTCTTCAGTTGGAAAAGGTAACTATGAGAATATCCTAGAACTTATCCTTCACTTTGAATGTGGTATGCGGCAAATTTCAATATTTTTCTAATCACTGATAGTGTCTTTAAATTAAAATTAAAGGTAAGTGTTCCGAATTCATAGGGTGTCAGTAAGTATGTCAGAAAAGGGTGTCACCTTATGGAAACACCCATTTAATGTCACAAGTTCATACAGGGGAGATTTTAATGGAAAGAAATAGAGAAAACAAAAACCTATCAGTCTATGCCTATGTGTCATTCATATGTTTTACTCTGTTGATTTAGGGCTACAAATCTATGCATGTTAGGTTTATCACGAGTAGGTTCATTTCTCACTCGGAATTCTTTAAACATTCATTCGGACTTGGACAACATTCCTAAGGACGAGTGTTACCAGACATGGACAATAATTCTAAGCACTGGTAGTCCGTCCATGTCGGACATGGACCTTAATTTCCTAAGGATCGATATTCCACCTTGGACTTGGACACTACTTTCTTCGGAATGTAGTCCACGCAAACATGGACGCTTAATCCCTAAGGCAATAGAGTCCACCTCGACAGGGCATAATTCCTAAGAATTGAGAGTCCGCCCAAATAAAAACCTGCAACATAAATCCCCAAGGATTTATAGTCCACGTCGGAATTGGACACCGATCCCTAAGGAGCTGCAGTCCACTCTGCCAGGGCATTAATTCCCAGTAACTAAGAGTCTGCCTACCTTCAGACATGGACAATAATTCTTCAGGTCTATAGTCCAGGTCAGGAATGACCCTAATCACTAAGGAGCGATAGTCCACCACTGACAGGGCATTAATTCCCAAGAACTAGGGTCTGCCCTACTTAGACTGAGCAATAATACCTAAGGTCTATAGTCCATGTTGGAATTAGACCCTAATCCTTAAGGAGCGATAGTCCACCCCTGAGAGGTCATTAATCCCTAGAGACTTGTAGTCCCTACTTTCGGAAATTGGACACTTAAGTCCTAAGCCTGGTAGTCCATGTCGGGCTTGGATATTTATTCCTAAGGCCAGATAGTCCTCTTATTCGGAATTACAACGTCCGGGGGACTATAGTTCCTAGCTTTGAACATCCCCCGGACTATTAAAACCAGAACTCAGTGTCCCGGCCTATGGCTACAGGGGATTATATCTCCTGCCACCGGCCCTTACACTAGTGGTATAGTCTATTTCATATCTTTATCGTGTTTGGGTTGAGCTATAGTAAGTCTCGTCACAACCAGATGGACAGGGCATTGCATTTGACTGATGGTTGAAAGATTTAGGTTAGCGCTGAATCTTAAAAATATTAACCCCAAGATTGATTTAAAATGCAAGTAGCCTGAAAACGAGTACAAACATCGGCAGCAATTAATAATATCATAATACTAATTATATTCATTAAGAATAATTAAAAAAATACTTCATGCAGATTACAATCTGAGGAGGATTGGTGTGAAAAATAGTGATAAATAAACAAACAAAACATCATTCTACATACGGTCTTGAATAAACGAATTTTGTGGTTAGTGAAGTATAATTAATAAATGTTCTAATCCAATCTAAAGATCAATCTATGTTAAGGTATGTTAGGTAGACGTAACTACATTTCTTATAAGTATTATTAATAATACTTAGCGTTAGGCAGGCTAGTTTTGGTCAGTAAACGTAAATGTTCCATGAGTTCCAAATTTTGAACCCAATTGAAATTAATGACAAACCATGCACGTAACGTAAACAAATGAATAGAGGTTATTTGCAAGCATCTAATAGATTTGTATATAGCTGTGATCTATTCAATAGGGTATGGACATTTTGCAGAAAATTGGTAAATCTGGCTAGTTTAATTGTTAATTGCACATACACATTAAGATCGAGAGGACTGCAGGACATCAAGCATTTCAACGAAAGGGAGCGATGCATATGGCACTTAATGTCAAATCTAATCTCTTCAGAGTTATAGCACCACTCAAAAAAGAATTACAGCGCATCTTGAAAGTACTCTGTGCAGTCTGGGCGTATCAGTATTTACCTCAATAGAAACACAAATGTTAGACAACACTTCGGGAATTTAACAATAAAATGGCTTAGTTTGAAAAAAAAAACAGGTCCGCCTTGCGGTATGTATTTTTTAAAAATATTTTTCCAATAAAAATAACTTGTAATTTTCCTGAAATCGAGGGTAAGACTCGCTGTATGTGAGGAGTGTACATTTGTTTATCCAATTTTCCCAAACCCTGTGGCAAATCCCAACATAGGTAAATCGAAGGATCTTAAAAAGATATCTTAAATTATAAGACAGGAAAGTCAAAATCAGTCTATTATTTTGGTCGTAAATTGATAAAAGAGATACAGGATAAAAACATCGCATTTCTGTCTAAACATAGAAGGGACGAGGTTTTACCTATGAGAGATTTGCTAGATTTACTACTTAAAAATATTCTAGTGATCATTTCTAAAAAAATCCAAATACCCTTCCATACCGCAATATCCTGATATTATTGTATCTTAAAGATAGTTTCAATCTGCGAACATAGACAAATGACTTGTAAATGTCACACTGGCATATGAAAAATTGACAGCATTCAAACAGTTTTTATTAAACAGATAGATGGAGCAGAGTTATTAAAGTATAAGCATAAGGAATCACCTGCACCTACGATTTATGATGATGTCAAGGAAGATGATAATAAAATAATCACGCAGGCGGGACGTGGCATGTTACTCAAGAAAAGGTCAGTATGAAGGTGCGTGTATTTATTCAAGTGTAATAAAGAAAGATTGCCGATTGCCCTCTTGACATTCAAGCGTTACGTCGCTGAATAATTATATTACTCATGGTTGTTCTGACGCTGAGAAGTAGTTAGCAAGTCAAAGTAATTCACAACTAATAACCGTCGCAGCGCGTGAAATTAACTGGTGCTTAACTATCGATAACATTCGGTGAGTCTATTTACGTTGCTAAAAAAATGCATAAAACGAAATCAACGAGCGTATTTTGATAAAGCCACACTCTTTGCAAAAAACCTTTTTCCCCCCCCCCCCCCCCCCCGGGCTCTATTCAAAATATCCAACAGAGCTATCGAGGATGAAACTACACTCGCATCGTGGTTCAGCAGCTAGAATTTCCTCAATTTAGTACAATAGGGAAATAGTCATTGATTTAATCTACTATGACATTTGCAATTTTAAGGTACACAAAGGAATTGCTAGCATAAAGCAAACTTAAATTACAGTTGAAGGATACTTGTGATTAAAGGCGAGCGGGTATAGAATAGAATAGCTGAAAATAACATTAAGGAGTATTGCTAGCACTACACATTCACAACATCCTTATTAAGCTAGGACTGAGAGCTAACAGGGGATTCTATGATTATGAATATGAGATTTGAAAGTATATATATGTAACACTTTGGACCAATATAGAGAACGTCTTACAATCCACGCTTCAGGGCTCTATTTCATAAATGTTAGGAATATTCCTAAGTGGGACTTAGGAACAATAATCATTCCTAATAGTGAGGTTTGGTATGTCAATGAAACAGTTCCCCTAGGATTTTTGTGCTAAAGTTGATTTTCTTGCTGTTTTTCATTCAATAGAGCCCATTCTGTCAGAAAATGATGGGGTGCAAATTTTCGGACTGCTGCCCCCTTCTTCAAGGAGGGGGGATGTTACTACATGGAAAATTTTAAAATCGAGTCAAATTGTGTTTTAATGTACATTAACATGTTCGTCTCCTTATAAGGATTAGAAAAAGCATATATTTGCCTAGGTTCCGACCTTTAGGTAAAGCGCTATAGCCCCATAATGGTTCAAGGTCATCCTGGGGTAAAATTTACCCAATGCACAGATTTTGTTGAAACTGGTGATAATTTGTTTGTATTGTCTCACAGGATCCAAAAATGTATTATTTTACAGTGTGTGACATTTGGTTGGCTAATTACATAGCAAAATGTAGCAAGGGTCTACATGGTGTATGGGGGTCACCAAAACTTTCCCTGTATGTCGCAATGGTGATATCACCAAAACAGTTAAAATGCATTTTCTGTTTCAGTATGACACAAGGAATCATTTGATACCACTTTCAACAACATCGGCGCATTTACCCCCAGGGTGACCTTGAACCATTATGCAGCTATACCGCTTTAACTAAAGGTTGGAACATAGGTAAATATTTACTTTTTCTAATCCTTATGAGGAGACGAACATTACATTAAAACACAATTTGACTCGATTTTAAATTTTTCCCTGTACTAACATTTCCCCCCTTGCAGGAGGGGTCATCAGTCCGAAAATTTGCACCCCATCATTTTCTGACAGTTTAGGCCCTATTGAAACCCAAACAGTAACAAAATCAATTTTAACATGAAAATCCTACGGGAATACACACCAACCCACACTATAAGTCCAAAATTATTCCTAACTTTAGAAATGTTCCTAAGTTCTATTTCATAAAGCAACTTAGGAACAAGTTAATGTTCCTAACTTGCCTGAAATTGTTCCCAGGAATCTCTTCATTTGGGGAAGGGGCATGTGCATTGATCGCTAGCTAAAGGAGCGTTAGGCCATGCGGGTGTGTGAATGCCTAGTACAGGTCGTACATAACTAGCCTAGGTTGTTTGGATTTTTAAGGCATTGAGAATAGAAAAGAAGGGGTATCAATTACGTTTGGAGTTGGGATTTATTATAGTTATAGTTAGGCTTATCATATTTCGGTAAACGAAAGGAAATGGGCTTACTGCACATATTTGGTTAATGTACACTTTATTCCGTCATCCTGATGCATGGCAGAATAACGTTTGTACTCCAATGGATACAAAGAGTCCGTTTTGTTTCGTTTTGATTAAAAATTTGAAATCAAAATAGATTGAAATATAAATCTAATAGATTAAACATTTTCATCAAAATTCAGATTTCTCCTCTATTTTAATCTAAGAAATTCAGAGAGAATTGTATATGATCAGGACCTCTCCTCAGGCAGGAGCTTTGTAAGATATAAGCAGCTGTAAAAGAGTAGCTGTCATGTTACGAACCTGTGTGAGTTTGTTACTTTTCTAGTTAAGTTACAAATCAATATTAGCCATCGTGGTCTAAAAGCCATATGCTGCAGAAAAAATGCCGTAGTGTCGACTTTTCCTGGACGTTTTTCCTGACGGCAACTAACCAGCACCAAATTTGACCCACTTGTCTCTGTGTACAATTTTATCTCGTATAGTTTATTCCCAACGGACTTTGATAGCATGTTTTGATATTGATCCAAAGCGAAAACACGATTACTTCAATGTAATTCTACAGCTAAGGTAAAGACCAGGCTTAGACAAATATGCTTGTTAATGGAAGCGATAATATAACACAGTTTCATTATAAAACATACCTTTATTCTTATTTTCACGCATATGTACAGTATGAAAATTAACTATTATTATATCAGTAGTTACAAACTTAGGCAAAATGCCCAAAATAAATAAAAATTAGGCATTATATTATTTACCCACACATCGAAGGGATTATCGTTCGTCCGCCACTTGACATTCTTATGTTGTTATACGTCTCGAATGGCCGAGTTGAAAATAAAATTTTATAAGATTTTTCAAACAAAATACCGAAGGAGCTGCGTTAGCGTGGGGTATTCTATTTCATTTTGTATGATAGAAAGTGGAGAATGTTTGATTTTGTGCGCAAAGAAGAAACGGATTGCTGCAGAGAAACAGAATTCTCAAAATACGAACCATCACCCAACAATTTCACATCTTTGTTTTATCTTGAAGCTAAGACGTCTGTTCGTAGCGATCTCCGTACACGTCCACACGCACCTTAAAGCAATATTAGCACATTTGGTAAATCGCCCCATTTTTCACGTTGTTGGTAACTGGCTTGTAAACCATATCTGTGAATGTTAGCTGCGAAAATGTCGTGTCCTCACAACGAAGGAATTTGTAATAGAATAATTATTTCTACGGTATCCCGATAAATAATTCAAAACGGTTGCTGGAAAGCGGACGCCTTCCAATGTGAATAGCCGGGAAATAGCGACATGTAGTGGATACGCTCATCCATTAGTTGTTTTTATTGGTTCAGGCAATCAAGTTAGAGGTTCTTTTTTCTCGAGGTGGCACGTATTTCCTCATGGACTTGACATAAACGTAGCAAATTTTCCGTTCGGCCGTAAGTCCAATCTGGCATCCAAATTCTTATTACAAAATCGCTTATTTATGATAAAACGCATTTTTAGCATTCCGGTTCGCAGGTATAGTTTTCCTAGACAAAATCACCAAGTAACTGTTGCCAAACATATCTAATTTTGAAATTGGGGCGCTTTCAAAAAATGTGCCATTATTGCTTTAAAGCATAAGGTTTGATTTTCGTAAAATGTAATACGAACAATTTCTCAATCTGACATTTATGTCTCATAAAATGTCCAAAGCCACATATAAAATAGCCCTTGTGAAAGTCTCCTTTTTCCCGGTTGGGCCATGCTAATTAAGATTGAAGATCCCAATAGAGTCCTTATTAAAACATATGACAATCATTTGCAAGCTAAAATCCCACCCTAATCACAATTTCAACTCACGAAAAGTTAAGGCGTGGTATGTGAATATATTAGTTTTATTCAAGATTTAGTCTTTTGCACAGTGTTTGAATTAATTCTGACCTCCCTTTCAAATTACGACTCTCACTTTTTAACTCTTCTCTGAATCCAATAGTATTCCCAAATATTCCCGCTTATATCTTGTAATGCCATTATTATATTTCATAATCTGTATTTTTCTGGAATTGGTATGGATATCTTTTCAATTTAGTAGTAAAATGTGGCGCTGAAATCATGACGCTGAAGGGATCTTAAATTGGTTGTGGCTTTAACATAATCTCGAAAGTGTGGATGTTGCTTGGAACAACATACACAACTTGGAGACAAGACCTTGCTGACACTTTTTACCATCAAAACAGCCTCATTGTTACGCGGCCATGACAAAATTGATTTGTTAATGGACCCATGCGTGGCTTGACTATGTGTGATTTTTATTGCCATTTTTGGTAACCTTTATAGAAAGTAGACGTCTTGCGCAAAGACATAACATGTGCGCAACATGCTACAATGTCCAATATTCGTCTAAGCTTTGCCCATAAAATAGTCCCTTGTTTTCGTCCAAGTCATATGCGCGGTGTCACCAGATATATTTATTTATTTATTTTATTAGATCTTTCTTTTGGCCTGGGAAACCCTTCAGTGGTGGGTTGTAATTCTTTTACAATAGTTGTCATTCTTTACTTCTGAACTAAGCTTTTTGGAAAACCCTGTTTTGTCAGTCACTGAAGCAAATATTCTGATAGAAGCTGTTGTAAATCCTGTACAAGTTGTGTCAACAGTTTGTACACCATGGCATGAAAAGTTAGAAGCCTTCCCTTCTCCAGCATCTTTTGGATAAGGAACCGGTGTGGCAAGGAGATATAGTCCTCCAGCTTAGCCATAGTCCGGAGACCCTAAGTTCTGGTTTTAATAGTCGGGGCATTTGCAAAAGCTAGGAACTATAGTCCCCCCGGACTATGATTTATAGGAATGTAAGTCCTACCAAGTGGGAATGAAAGTCGGAATAGGACTTCAGGCCTTAGGAATAAATATCCAAGTCCGACAAAATGGACTACCATCATAGGAATTAGTGTCCATTTCCGAAAGTAGGGACTACTAGTCCTCTAGGGATCAATGACCCGTCAGGGGTTGAGACTAATCGTCCTAGGGATTAGGGTCCAATCCCGACCTGGACTATAGACCGTAGCCTCCACCTTAGGGACTTATTGTTTCAAGTCCGAAGGTAGGCGGACTCCTAGTTACTGGGAATTAATGCACTGTCAGGGGTTGGACTATCGCTCCTTAAGGATTAGGGTTCAATTCCGACCTGGACTATAGACCTTAGAATTTTGTCCATGTCTGAAGGTAGGCAGACTAGTATTAGTCCTTAGGGGTTAATGCCCTGCCAGAATGGACTGCAGCTCCTTAGGGATCGGGTCCGATTCCGACGTGGGACTATAGTTTGATTTGGGCGCGACTCATCATTTCTTAGGGAAATAATGCCTGTCAGAGGTGGATTATATTCCTTAGGATTAGCGTCCATGTCTTACGTGGACTACAATTCCTACGAAAGTAGTGTCCAAGTCCAAGGTGGAATAATCGTCCTTAGGAATTAATGTCCAACCCGACGTGGACGATACCAGGCGTAGGAATTATTGTCCATGTCCTAGGTACACTCGTTTCCTTAGGAATTGTGTCCAAGTCCGAGGAATTTCTATTGTAGGAATGAACATACTCTTGATAAAACACTAACATGATATGACATTCGTGTAAGCCCTGATATGCATTTGAGCATAAAATGATCGGTTTTGTTTTCTCGTATTTCTTTCCATGAAATCTCCCCTATTTAAAATGTGACATTAAATTTAATCCACTTGGTGACCTAAAGGCTGAATAATACCTTTCAGTGGCGGAGATTCATGCATGATTTTCAATTTTTCAGGGAGGACGTTCTATCATTTCGTGAATAGAGCATCCCCCCGAAAATGAAAGAACGCAGAAAGAAATCTCCACCACTGGTTGCTCATAATTGAAGCAGCCCTCTGATTGGAGTAGTGCGTAATGATGTCCCCGCCTAACCACATGACCAAAGATCCCCTTTGACCTTTACTACTACTACATACTATTATACGACTACGACTATACTACGACTACTAATACTACTACTACTACAGACTACAGAGTACGACTCGCTACTACTAAATTATACGACTACTGCTACATACTATACTACGAATTCGACGACGAGGAGGGAATAATACTACAAAATGCGACATACTACATAGGTTCTATACTAATTACTACTATACATAATAGTACTACATATACTACTAATACATACTAATACTACATATCTACTACAGACTACGACTACTTCATCCTACACTTCATACTGCTACTTCTACATAACTACTACTCATATTTACTACTACATACTTACTTACATAGGCCTACTAATGCTAACTACTACTAAATATATACCTAAATATACTACTACTACTATACTACGACATACTACGACTACGACTTACTACTATACTACTACTACATCTCCTACTACTACTACATGTACCCTGGGAGCTAGCACACATTGTAAACCATTCAAGTGCAAATGGTTTGAGTGATTAAATAGTTGCAGCCGATAGGGAACCCCTGAAACGCAGTTCGTAAGTGCGCAAATGATGCCTTAAGGAGAGGGGCCAAGGCAAAGTTTGTACAGGGGTCAAACATTTTTAAATTGACCCAATCATGTTGAAAAGTGTACCACATTATGTGTCTAACCATAAGGATTCAGAACAGCAAAAATCAATAAAAGGGTAAATTTCAGTTGTACAGGTGTCAAATTTGGAAATTGAGGGAAAACGTTGGGGGAAACAAAATTTCGCCCTAACGTCTTAATTAGTGCATAACAATAGCCAATTTCCCCTAACCTGCTACACAGGTTAATAATAATAATAATAATAATAATGCTTATAATAATAATAATAATAATTGTAATAATAATAATAAAAAACAAATCATAAATAATCATACATTTAAAATCTATTTGTTTTAGCATAATAACATATAGGGTTGTGCCCATATACCTCACAATGAACAAGTATGTTACTGCCACATAGAGTCGATGACTTCAGAGAAAATGCTTAAAATTGATAATACATCCTTGTCCTTGTGAGTATATAAGAAAATGCTAAATTGGCACACTACCTGTTAAGTTTTGTTTATGTTCGTATTTACTCTTTTGTGAATTTATTTGATTTTTATATTGAATTAATTAAATATATCACATCAACTTAAAAAGTAATGTTTTGTTAGGGGAAAACGGATTTTCTCGCATCGTTTGTTTTCACAATTTTGGATTTTTACTTTTTTAATGGAGATTTGGACAAAATTATAGAAATCTTGCATGTGTTGGGAATACGTTTAGGGTGTAATTAAGTATTGTGGAAGCAAATTTGAAAACAATGTTAATAATTTTAGCTTCGAGAAAGCTGAACTTATGATGTAGGCCTTTCTCTGGAATAGGCCTACATCTGTCTCTTCTCAAAAACATCTGATCTGCATCTGTATTTTATCTGAAATCCCATAAATGTGAAGAAAATGTAATTTACTACTAGTTGCTACTGCTACTACAAATAGTATGAAAGATAATAACACAAGATAAATAATAATACATATTGAGGACACAGAATAAAGATTTATAGGAAGCCATTATAAACATCAAAAACGTCAAACATTAATGACCAGAATCTGCAAAATATATGTTATTTTGTTTTAACATTTACACTTAAGAGTTAGTGTGTTCATTATAGCGACCTTTGAGTGTACAAGTGTGTTACTACCACATAGTCAATGGCATCAGAGAAAACACTTAATCTCAATACATCCAGTAAAATATGTAAAAAATGGTAAATTGGCAGTTCACTATAATTGTATTTATGTTTTTATTTAAGAATTTAAAATAGATAAAAAAAAAACAACTGAAAAACACATTTTTTAGGATCGAGAGGTTTCCCAAATAAAACCAATAAATTGGCCTAATTTTCTTGATTGATTATATTGGAGTTATGTAGAAATATGGCAAGACAGTCTTCATATATCCACATGGCACTATCCAACTTAAAACGGTAACGTGAATGATTAAGAGAATTATTTTGCTATTGCCGCACAGAAATATCCGTAAAAATGCAATATTTTCTTCTCATTGACACAGATACTTTCCTTTGCAGTGTCTTGCAAGGAAGCGCGGTGAAACTGTTCCCTAAAAGGGATCGTTCTAATTACCAAATAATAGTAACTTAGCTTCACCTTTAGTCTATGACTTGGGTATTATAGAATGCAATTTCACCAAACTGCACAATGCGAACCAGTGCGCCGCTCAATATCATACTCATTCGATAGAATGCTTCCTTTAAAAAAAAGTTTAGCGGAATGCAGTTTTCGTATACTGTTCACATAAACGTATGATTTAACTATAGGCCTATACACATACGGCGTGCCAGAAATTGGCATAGAAACAATAGGCCATATATATTTCTATTTTTACAACGAAATATTCCAATTTATTTATATCAAAAAAAAACAATATATCAAATGACATCAAACACACAAAAACAAACCATGGAAGAGTAGGCAGGAAAGCCATTTAGGCCTGAGAATAACCTACCACTTAAAATATAAAGAAATAAATACCAGAAATGGAAACTGGAGTGTGAAAGAAATATATAAAGATGAATCCCAGAAATTGGGAGAAATCACATAATGTGTGTGAAAATACCTCAAGAGGACTTCCTATTCCATGATTCAGGTTCCGTGTTTTATACTCTTCCCTTTTACAAATGAAATAAATAAAAAAAAAAAGGAAAAACATATTTTTTTTAGGGAAATTAGGTCAAACTTATGGAAACATGTCATTTGTGAAAGCTAAAATTTTCATATAGGCCTTTCTCCGAAATAGGCCTATATCTATGTGTTTTCTCAAAGACATTCAATTATGACCTGCATTTGACCTAATATCCAATAAATGTGAGAAAATGTGTAATTTACCTTAAATAGCCATATAAATATTCTGCCCACTTTACTCGAACAGTACAAAATAACCGTTGAGTGTTTTAAGCTGACTTTAAGCCATACTATTAGGTAGATTGAAGGAATTAAATATTTCTACTAATTATTTTGCTACTCAAAAAAGTAGGGTTACGTTAGTTGTACGTGGGTGTTCACCAATTATAATGACATGGTTTATGTTGTAGAGATATTAGACCAAATTTTCAAAGTAATGCAACATTCCATTTAAGTTCCAAATTCATAAAGAGACTCACAACTTGTGACATTTTAATCTAATTAACTCTAACCCCACTCACTTGGATTCATTGTATCAGTGTTTTGAATTCCTATGTGAATGCTCGAGCATGTGCGTTTCCTTTATTTCCTTCTTTTTTCTATTTGTGTTATAATTGCATGTCTTGTTGTTGTTGTTTGCATGTGTGTGTGTGTGTGTTTGTGTGCATGTGTGTTTGTGTATGTGTGTGTGCATGTGTGAGTG
This sequence comes from Ophioderma brevispina, assembly GCA_023653785.1. NCBI lineage: Eukaryota > Metazoa > Echinodermata > Ophiuroidea > Amphilepidida > Ophiodermatidae > Ophioderma > Ophioderma brevispina. The sequence goes on along the minus strand of JAMKCH010012039.1, from coordinate 4,059 downwards.
CATGTGTGTGTGTGTTAGTTTATGTGTGTGTGTGCATGTGTGGGTGCATGTGTGTGTGTGTGCGCGCGCATGTGTGGATGTGTGTGTGGTTCACTTTACTTAAATCACTCAATCTTACAAAAATCACATTTATGTACAAAAATCTAACAAAATTACACAAATAGCACACCAGCTGTAGATTTTGTGAGATTTTGTGAGATTCGATGGTGTTAGGGTTAAGTAAATTCATTGCACATGCTTTACTTGAAATTTTACCTGAGGTACGATCGTAGTACCGAACTGAAATTTTTAAAAAGTCGTATTATTACCGTGAAAATGTTGGTTTTCAGGACAATGAAAGGTGGTAATATTGTCCGGTGGACAATCATAACTAGGGCTAGTGATCCGCAAACATACCGCAAATTCCGCAAATACTAAAATTGAAACCTTTGCAATTTAAAAAACAAATTAAAATAAAAACATACTCTACTAGGACTCGAACCTGGTTCATTCACATCGTAAGTCAGAGAGACCTTACCGCTAGACCACGAAGGCGGTTGACGACAGCTTCTGTTTTTTATACCATTTATCACACTCTTATTAACATCTGTATTCATTCATACCTATTGTGTCATACCGTGATATACAGGACTACAGTAGCGGGGGACAATGGTTACTTTCACTGGTGTAAAAGCAACTATAGTCCGATAGAAACTATAGTCCGGTTAAACTATATAAAAACCTAGAAACTAATATTGAAGTAAGGACTACTATTTCTAGAGAGAGGGGTCCACGCGGTGAAGACTATTGACCCATGGAAGCCATGGTCCGGGGTATAAAAACTAGCAACATTAAATCAAGGACTGTTATTCCTAGGAACAGGGGTCCACAGGGTGAAGACCACTGACCCTAGAAGCCATGGTCCGGAGGACCGCTCGGTTCTATAGTCCGGTTAGGGCTATTGTTCCTAGGGACAGGGGTCGGAAGGACCCCTGTCCCTAGGAACCACAATCCCCCGGGCTATATCTCCAGGGGGACTATAAGTGAACCACACACACATCCACACATGCGCGCACACACATACACACATGCACCCACACATGCACACCCACACACGCACACCCACACACGCACACACACACACTTAAACTAACACACACACTTAAACTAACACACACACATGCACTCACACATGCACACACATACACACATACGCACACACATGCACACCCACACACACACACACACACATGCAAACAACAAGAAGACACATGCAATTATAAATCACACAAAAAGAAAAAAGAAGGAAAAAACCCGGGGGTCACTTGTATTCAAATGTGCATATGATGCGTGAACAAGAAAACGCGTAAAGAGGGTGTATTTTTTCCAACATTCGATGTACGCGAGTACATTGATTAGGGTGTCAAAAACAGCAAAATATGGAAAAAAGGGTATGCTTTTTTCGTAACCGAGAAATTGTGATGTACGCGAGATCAAAATCATACAAAATGTTGTAATTTGGAGGTACAGCAACATGAGAAAAGTCAGATAATAAGGGTATATTATCAACACAATGCATTGCTTACTTGTTTAGGGTAGCAAAAACTGACAAAAAGACTTGTCTATGGTAGCAAAATAGACCAAAATATATACTTGCTTAGGGTATATTTTTAGTCGGTGGAAATACTTGTTTAGGGTGCATTTCTGAAGTCCATGTTCACGCATCATATCCACCTTTTAATACAACTGGCCCCCCGGGGAAAAAAGGAAACGCACATGCTCGAGCATTCCGCATATGAATTCAAAACATTGATACAATGAACCCAAGTGAGTAGGGTTACAGTTAATTATATTAAAATGTCACAAGTTGTGAGTCTTTTTATCAATTTGGAACTCAAATGGAATGTTGCATTACTTTGAAAATTTGGTCTAATATCTCTACTACATAAACCACATCAGAGAAAACACAAAGTTTAGTGTTTGTGTGTAGGCCTATAATTAAATCATACAAATCATACGTTTATGTGAACAGTATACGAAACTGCATACACTAAACTTTGTGTTTTCTCTGATGCCATTGCCTATGTGGTAGTAACACACTTGTACACTCAAAGGTCGTTATAATGAACACACTAAATCTTAAGTGTAAATGTTAAAACAAAATAACATATATTTTGCAGATTCTGGTCATTAATGTTTTACGTTTATGATGTTTATAATGGCTTGCTATAAATCTTTATTCTGTGTCCTCAATATGTATTATTAATTATTTTGTGTTATTATCTTTCATACTATTTGTGGTAGCAGTAGCAGCTAGTAGTAAATTACATTTTCTTCACATTTATGGGATTTCAGGAAAAATACAGATGCAGATTCAGATGTTTTTGAGAAGAGACATAGATGTAGGCCTATTCCAGAGAAAGGCCTACATCATAAGTTCAGCTTTCTCGAAGCTAAAATTATTAACATTGTATGTCAATTTGCTTCCACAATACTTAATTACAGCCTAAACGCATTCCCAACACATGAAAGATTTCAATAATTTTGACCAAATTTCCTGTAAAAAAATTCGAAAATTGTGAAAACAAACGATGCGAGAAAATCCGTTTTCCCCTAACAAAAACATTACTTTTTAAGTTGATGTGATATATTTAATTAATTCAATATATATAGATAATCAAATAAATTAACAAAAGAGTAAATACAAACATAAACAAAATTAAACAGGTAGTGTGCCAATTTAGCATTTTCTTATTTACTCTGGAATTTCTGGACAAGGATGTATTATCAATTTTAAGCATTTTCTCTGAAGTCATCGACTCTATGTGGCAGTAACATACTTGTTCATCGTGAGATATATGGGCACTATCCTATATGTTAATATGCTAAAACAAATAGGTTTTAAATTTATGATTATTTATGATGGTTGTTTTTTATTATTATTATTATTAAAATTATTATTATTATAAGCATTATTATTATTATTATTATTATTATTATTAGCCTGTGTAGCAGGTAAGGGGAAATTGGCTATTGTTATGCACTAATTAAGACTATACCTTTTCTGAATCCTTATGGTTATACACATAATGTGGAACACTTTTCAACATGATTGGGTCAATGTAAAATGTTTGACCCCTGTACAAACGGTGTCTTAGCCCCTCTCCTATGGCATCATTTGCAGCACTTAAGAATCGCGTTTCAGGGGTTCCTGTCAGGCTGTCAACATATTTAATCACTCAAACCATTGTACTTGAGATGTGTTACAAATGTCTGCTAGCTCCCAGGGTATATGTAGTAGTAGTAGTAGTATGAAGTAGTAGTAGTATGTAGTAGTAGTATGTAGTTGTAGTATGTAGTAGTAGTATAAGCTTATGTGTGGGTTAGGGGGAAATTCGCCTAGCAGGGGACTGTAGTGTAAGAGTGTGCGCTTCCGGATAAAATTGTGAATTTTTGCACACAAGTACTTTAGGCATCGATAATCCATAAAATTGATGGAAGCACTTGCCAACCCCCCTTAATGGCCCCCAGCTTGGGTTATACAGGGGTCAAAAAATTAAAATGTTCTGAATGTGTTAAAATGCACACCATGGTGTTTGTCTGGTCACAAGGATTCCAAAAATGTATAGTTTACACTATCTATGGCTTATAGTTCCGGAGTTATGGGGTAAAAACTGTAAAAATGGTGAAAAAGTCAATTTTGGTGTGTACATGGGTCAAAAGTTAAAAAAGTTGCTTTTATTCAATTAATATGTTGTGCAAATTGTTTCCATAGCTTCAAGGATTGAAATAAGGAATAGTTTGCCTTATTTGTTATGCTTAGTTTTCACGTTAGCCAAGAAAATAGGTCACAGGTCAATAGAATCCAATAGCTGCGAATAGCTGTTGACTTTATTCGCCATTTTGGTTAATAACCAGACATGTAAGACAGTCAAAACTATTCCTATATTTCATTCTATGAGCTAAACCAACAATTTGAACCACATTTTACACAAATTGGAGCAACTTTTAATTTTTGACCCCTGTACAAACCAAAATTGACTTTTTTACCATTTTTACAGTTTTTACCCCATAATTCCT